>CATIWM010042285.1:0-10146 GCA_949671775.1 Mallotus repandus | reverse complement strand
TATATTCTTTTCTTGTAAGAAAAATCTTGTTAAGTTTGTATTTACCCTTCTTGTGGGAGCTGGGTGTGTGTTTAATTGATATGATTCTTTCATTTACTCTTTCTTAGGGTTAAGAAGTGGATAGTGAGCTTCAATCAACATTAGATTGGTATTGCGCCTTGTAAAAACACCTTGATTATAAGATGTTGTTTATTAACCTTAAAAATACTTGTTTAAGTGTGAACTAAGAAAATACTTGAGTTTAAGTGTGACCCTAGAAAATTTATTATTATAAGGTTTGGTGTGAGCCATTGAAAATACCATCTTCTAATCAATCTTGGGAATAAGATTGAAGTGGGTTATTAAAAATCATAACTTGGGGATAATTTAGGTGGAGACATAGATTTATTAAGGAACCAAACTCTTTAATTCCTTGTGTTAAACTTTTCCTCATTGTTCTTATTCTTGTTCATGTTCATTCTTCCTAATCACCTTTTATTTTCCCTTTAATTTTTTATTTTTTCTTTAAAGCTCAATTAGTTATATTTACCCCCTCTATGACTCCACCAATTGGTATCAGAGCTTAGCTTCATGGTACTTAATTGTAAGAAGATTACATCATAGGGAGTGACTTTCGAAGTTTCCAAACATATGGACCATTTTTTTATGGGAGTAATTACCCCTATTGGAAGTTCAAAATGGTACTATATCTAGAAAGTAATAATGTGAGGTTATAGGATGTGGTTCTTGAAGGGTGGTGTTCTCCAATGACAATTATTGACAATGTTGAAGTATAATTAGAGAGGCCTCAATAGTCTCAACAATAAAGAGAAAAGAATTTTAAGAATAAGAAGATCATAACTATCCTCTTTGCATCCATGTTAAGAGATTAGTGTGAGAAAGTACAACATTATATCTCTGCAAAGGAAATTTGGGAGATCGTGGAGAATCATTATGAAAGCAATATTCAAGTGAGATCCAAGAAGGTGCAACTTTATCTTTATGAATATGAGTTGTTCAAAATGAAGCCCAATGAATCTATCACAGAGATGAGAAACCGCTTAAATGCACTTCTAACCATTTTGAGGAATTTGGGCAAGCACTACTCCAAAGAGAAAGTCAACACCAAGATCTTGAGGGTGCTACCCAAGAAGGATTGAGAATTAAGAGTAACATCTATTCAAGAAGCTCATGATCTTTCCAAGTTTTCAACTGACATCGTCATTGGTAGGCTTCTTACACATGAGCTTAGCTTGAGACGAAAGGAAAAGGATTAAAAAGAAAAAGAGAATAAAAACAGTATTGCATTCAAAGCATAACAAGACTCAAGTAATGAAGATGACATGGAAGACTCAAGTGAAGATGATGAGGAGATTGCATCATTCACTAAATACCTCATAGATACTTAAAAATAAAAAACTTGAGCAAGCATAAAGAGTCCGAGAGGAGTGACTCCAAAAAGAACAAAGAAGTCTTATGCTATAAGTGTAAGAGGTTGGGGCACATTAAAAGTGATTGTCCTAAGCTTGACCACAAGTACAAGGGAGCAAAGGAGAGGAGAAAAGCCTTTGAAACTATATAGGATGACTCTTCTGAATTGGAGATAGAGGAGGAGCAACAAGAAGCTACCAATCTTTGCTTCCAAACATTAGTGGTCAACTATGTGTTACCCTCTACTTCTTAATCTTTTTGTGATAATTCTTGTGACGATAATGAATTTAGTTGTGATGATGATGATGATGATTATAAGATCTTTATTGGGAGAAAATTGATTTTAAAGTGCAAAAACTTACTTTCAAAGAAAAAGTTTACTAGTTATAACTTTTTAAAATGTCTAAAGGATTTGAAGAATTAAAAAATAATTTTAAAAAATGATTTCCTCAAATAAAAAATCTCTGATGATTTGAAAGTTTCTTCCTTATTGAAAAATGAATTTAATAAAACTAAGAAGGAGAATGAAAAAATTTCAAAAGAAATTTTCAAATTGAAAAATTCTATTTCTAAATTTCAAAAAGAGAAAAATATTCTTGATAATTTGCTAATATCACAAAAATTTCATGGTGATAAAAGTGGTATTGGCTACACCAATCGAGCTTCAACATCATGATCCCCAAGTAAATTCATTAAAGCTAAATAGTCTTTATTGTCTATTAAGAACGATGTTTCCAAGAATCAAACTTCTAAGTTGAAGAGTCTTTAGGTAAATTTTCCAAAGGAAACCCCAAGAAGCAAATTCCCCTATTAACTTTAGCCATAACCCTTCTATAACTCAAAGGTCTTGGAAGCAATCCAAAAGACCTCAATAAAAATATGTTTATGCCTTTATGCATTCAAATAGGCATAATCTTAGGCATAACACCTCATAATTTTATAAACACACTTGTGAGTGCATGACACATGCACATGTTAGAAACAACATGCTAAGGAGAACATCACATCAACCTCATTTTGTCAAGAACCATCAATTTAGGAGACCAAATAGGTTTTCCAAGATTATACGCTTTTATTGCATGAAATTAGGACACGCTTACAATGTGTATTACTAAAGAAAACTTCACCTTAACCTCATATGTAAAGACTATTTGGAGACAAATAAACCAAGACCATTCATGGCTTGGGTGCCCAAAGGTATTTGGAGTAATTGAAGTTAACTATATACTAATCAATGATGACTTAGTAAAACCAATTTACTTAAGTTTTCATTAGATATGCAAACAATAAATTATCCAAAGAGAATTTGACTGTTTGCATTAGAGGTGTTCACGGTTTAGTTTGGTTAGTTTAAAGCTTAAATTTCTAACCAAACCAATAAAGTCGATTTTTAAATATGTGAACTCTTAACTAAACCAAATATCATTAAAAATTATCCAAACCAATGATATTTGAAATCAGTTTGGATGATTGGTTTGGTCGGTTTAATAAAAAATAAAAAATAAAAAAATAAAGATTAAAGTTATTTATAATATATCTTGTGAAATCTACTAAAAATACAACAGAATACAAAATTTATATTATATACTTATCATTCATAACATAATAATAATAATAATAATAATAATAACAACAACAACAACAACAACAATAGTAATAATAATAATAAGGGGAAATGTGCATTTAAGCCCCTAATATTTTGCCTGCGGAGCTGATAAGCCCTTTTTGTTTTTTTAGACCATTTAAACACGAGTTTTATGTTTTCTTATGTTTTAAGCCCCTCTAGTAACGGTGGTTTAAATGAAAGACAAACTCCGTCAATTGAAGCTGACATGGACAGTCAACAGATCAAAATAAATAGTCATTAAACTCATTAAATCAACGACTTCTGCTCCTTATTCTCCTTCACTCTCGCATGAAATCCCTATGATTTTTTTCCCCAAATTAGAAACCCTAAAAACGTAATAGAGACAGTGGCTTGAAAGCATGGCATCATTTTCTTCATCATCTTCATCTTCAACATCAAGAAGCTAGAGAAATAGTAGGAGAAGTAATATGGAATTGGATTATGAGGGAGAGAAGAAGTTCTGCTATTGTCGAACTCGAGGGTTGAGATTCATGGCTCCTAGGTGGACATCATGGACCGATAATAACCCTGGACGTAGGTTCTATGGGTGTCCAAATTATAAGGTAAGTGAGTAGTTGTTAATTTTGAACTCCCTTTTAATTTTATACTTTAGCCTTTCTGTTAATTTGAACTTCTTGTAAAAAATTGACCGGTTAATGGGTGTGGGTTTTTTGAATGGCATGACCCACCTATGAGTGAGAGAGTGAAGAATTTGCTTAATGAACTATATTATGATAAAGTGATGTTGTTGGCTGAAAACCAGCGATTGAAGGCACTGAGAAATAGTGTTAGAAGCAGTATAGAGGATGATTTGAATGTGGTATGGAGACTGTTGAAGATATGGAAGAAAGAAAAAGAGAAAGAAATTGACAGCTGCAAGAAGAAAATTATATTAGCTTATATTGCTTGTTGTATTTCATGGATTATATTTGTAAGTATATATATGATGTACTAAACCATAGTAAGTTAGGAGTTGTAAGTAAAAAATCAATGCTTTGGTTCTGCAGTTGCATAATGTGGATATGTAAAGGCTGAAATGTAAATGGAAATTTTTTTGAATAAAAAAGTTCGTTTATGGAATTGGTTTGTTCTTGGTTAAAGGCAGAAATTGCATATATCTTTTTGTTCAATTGTGACCTTATTGCTGCTAAAGAATTGAACTAGGAATTAAAAAAAACAATATATGTACTTGAAGAACATAGTAGCTTAATTGTCAACATTGAATTGAGCAAAATGGGCATACATATATTGTTTGAGTTTGAAAAATGGTATGCCTTATTGTAACACCAAAATATAGTATCTAAGAGCAAAACACAAAATACTGAAATAAAGTGTTCTAAACAGGTATAAAAGTCTTATGCACACGCTAAGCATGACTTGCAGTGTCTAGTGCTGCATTTTCTTTTGCTCTTTTTGCTTGATTCATTTGGTTGGCAATATGCACTTGACTTTATGCCTGCAACTGTCGACTGGTCATTGCTTCTCTCCCTTGCCACTGTAGACCTGGTGCCCTAAAAGGCATATCAGTAGCAAATCAGACCTCTGCTCCATCCCCAATGAAGTTTATTTTTCTTGAATTGCTATTAGTTGCTTGCTTTCTAACTTTACTCTTCCTTATAACACGCTCATTTGGGATCAAAAATCTAGTCTGAGGATCAATTTCATCAACAGTCATAGAATTGCAAGATTGTCCTTCATCAACTACCCTTTCAGTGGACTGTCCAGGCTACATAATACAAACAATTTTCCATATAAATCACCCACAACTCAGTGCAATATATATATACTAACATAAAACACAATTTCAATGATGTATACATACTCACATTCAATGTTGCTTTTCCTGTGTTTAAATCAACATGGCATCCATAACCAACTTCAGTATGTCTACCTCGCCTTGCACAAGAGCCTCCCAAGGTCTTTGCTGACTATTTAGGTTAATGATTTATTGAGTGGGGTTCATTACATGTGACACTACTCTGACTTGAATGAGTCTGTGACTGTGGCATTGAAGGACTGGTTTGTGTTGGAGCTGTATTTCCCTTGCAGCTGGTCTAACTCTTTTTATCCCAGATGCAGCAGCCTGAAAATATGATCAAAATATTAACAAATATTATCAACAAACTACATAAAAGTTACAAGGAAAATAAAAAAAAAACCCGATTCCCTTTATTTGAACAGAGCCTTCTATTATGACCAACTTGATGGCATAATCCACACTTCTGTTTAAGGCCTTTCTTACATAGTTTAACATTGTGACCTGTACTTGAAGGATTTGGCTTGTTCGATGCTCTAACTCTCTTTGTCCTTGGTCTGCCACTTAACTTCACTTATGGTGGTGGTTCAATTGCGTTGTATTCCTCACACCTCATAAACCTTTTACCAGGAATAAGTTGTAATGGAAACTGATAAGTAGCCATGTAAGTGGACTTGTGGAACCACTTAGTAATCAGAGGCATCGAGTTTAACTTGGAGTGGTACATGGCACATATTCCATGTGCACATGGGATGCCAGTAAAATCCCAAGACCTATATGTACACAATTGTTTATCTAAAAACACTATATGCTTATCTACTCCTTCCCCATTCTTATAACCCGCATCACCATTAAAGACCACCTTACACCCAGCAACATTTGCTTTGTTGTCTTCAAATAATTGCATGCAACTTAGACTCCATTCATTGAACCACTTATCTGTTATAGATTTATTCTCTCTGATTATGTTCATAGCTTGAAGTTGAATGTCCTCTAACATGCTTACAATAGGCTTATGCCTTGCATGAAGTATCCACGAGTTGAAACACTCTGCTATATTATTGTCCACCATATGACTCTTAAATCTAAAACTAAAGTATGCCCTAAACCAATTGTGTAGAGGATACTTTAAAAGGTCTTCAGTAGCTTTGGTGCTAAGTTCACTTAATTTGACAAGGTTGTCTTTAAATTCTTCTTCATATGAACTCCATACACATGACCAAAACTTTTTATTCAATTCCCCTCCTCCCCATCTCTTTGACCAATTGGAATGTATATGCCTTGCACACCAACGATGCTCAGCATTAGGTAAGACATGTAACACAACATTAATTAGTCCCTAAAAAATGCATCCAAAGACAAACATTATCACAAACATACACCAAAACACCACATAAATATAATACGAGTTTAATCAAAACTCAAAAAACACCATTTAATAAATAACATACCTTTTGCATGTCTGAGATGAGAGTTAATGTAGAGCCATCACCTAGCTCAAGTTCTTGGGCCAACCAACATAAAAACCATTTCCAATTATTTGTGTTTTCTTTATCAATGACTGCCCAAGCAATCAGAAACATTTTTTCATCTCCATTAACCCCACCAGCAGACAAAACCTGGCCTTTGCAAACCCCCTTTAAAAAATAGCAATCAAATGCAATTAAGGGTCTACACCCTACCTTCCAACCCCTCCTACAAGCTTCAAATAATAGAAACATTCTTCTAAACACCCTATGCCCTTCTTTTAAAGCTTCTTTTCATACTTCAATCTCGGCCTTCGTTCCTGGATTACTTCTCTTCAAGGCAACTGCATAAGCTTCTAAATAACCGAACTCAACTTTAAAACTTCCATCAAGTTCTTGAATCGCCTTTCTCTTAGCCTGTTTACACTTATACAAAGAAACATGAATCTTCAAAACTTCCTCTGCTTCATTTTTCATGTCTATCACCTTGAATGCAGGATTTTTGTAAATTCTGTCCTTAAAATATTTTGCTAAGAAGTGGTATGAAGCACTAGGAAGGCTGAAATCTCTATAACATCTATGATATGGATTATGTGTTTTCACAGCCAACCCTAGGTTGTTCCCATCTTTCGAAATGAAAAGAAGAAATAGACATCCATCTTCATTCACACACTTCACTCTAATACTGTGAGGTTCATTAGGAATAATTTTTAACTTCTTACCAAATGCAACTGCATAGTTTGCTATTGCTTGCCTTGCTTCTGTAGCATTTGCAAACATCATCCCCAAAACAAAGTGAGGTTGGTTTGCTTCAAATTGTAATCTTTCATTGTAACTTTGCTTCTCATATTCATCCTCTTCATCTTCATTACTCAAATTAGTACTATCACTTTCATTTGTTTTATCAATCTACCCATCTTCATCTTCCTCGCTTATATACCCATTTGGATGAACATAAATTGTATTAACATCTTCTTCTCTACACCCTACACCACCTGCATTGTTATAGCTAAACTGTGTACCTGCCTCTGCATTCTAATTAATGGGAGCTTCATTTTCATTTACTTGATGTGCATGTACTTCCTCTTCATTTATTACATCTGCCTCTGCATTAACATCCCTAACCACTTCATTTTCTTCGTCAACATTCACATTAACTTCATTTGCATTCATCTCCCCAGCAACTTCATTTTCAGCCCCTGCAGCCTCTAGACTCACAGGATTTAACACTAATGTCAATATCTGAGGTTGAAACTGAGGAGAATCCACTTCATGGTCAGCAAAAAACTCAATTTCCCTAACCCAACTATTCTGTGTTATGTAATTTAGCACCCATCTTATACTATTATCATCATTCACTAGAAACAATCCATCCCTCAAAATTTTCCTTGGTTCTAACACTAATATTTTCTTAGCATTTTTATAACCTAAGCTATTTTGGTATCTATGCACTAAATCTCCGTAGCACATGTAATCTGGATCAAAGTCATACAAGGTGTCCACTTCCCCATTCACATAAAGTAACTCATCTTTTTCACTAACCTCCCATTTACCCCCATAGTGAAAAATCAAATCCACTATTTCAGTCATGCAACCACTGTAAAGTAATAAAAAAAAACAATAAAAGAGAATCAAATGTCTTTTTCTAATTAAAAGTAACTGTAAATATAACTTATATTAAATAACACAAGAAAGAATCCAATAAAGTTCTCTTTTTATTTTATTACTAAAATTAAAAAAAAAGCCCCAAAACCAAAAATCAGGACCACCACCATGGATTTTATTCAAAAAAACAAATCAAATTATAATAAACTTCAACATTGTTTGTACCTATTTTTTTCAGCAATGACAGCAAAATGGAATCACCTCCAGCAGCTTTAACATCAAAGAAAGCGGCTACTCCCTTTGCTGGCTCGATCCCCTTTCGCTTGTTGTCTCGATCTCCTCCTTCAATGGCTGGATTTGATTTTAGTTTGTAGGGTAAAAAATTGTTTTAATCTCTGTTTGCTAAAGACAGTAGAGTGGGGAGATTTTTTAGAAAGGTGGTAAAGTAACTGCATGACGTTGATACTGACTATGTGGGACCCATTTACTACTGCATGGAGGCCACGCTGGATTACAAAAATGGGAGTTTATCTTTCATTTAAACCACTATTACTAGAGGGGCTTAAAACATAGGAAAACATAAAACTCATGTTTAAATGGTCCAAAAAAAAAACAGAAAGGGCTTATCAGTTCCACGGGCAAAATATTAGGGGCTTAAATGCACCTTTTCCCTAATAATAATAATAATAATAAAACTATAATAGTATCTACTTTTTTGACAAAGTCCTTAAGTTTCAAAATAACAACCCAAAATAGTCTTAAAAATATCAAAATTTAGTACAATGTCTTAGTAAAAAAATTAAGGAAAAAAATATAAAGGTATGGCTACATAATGACTATATGGCACATACTACAAATATGAAAAACATATATAGTATTATTATACTATCAATTTAGTTTGGTTTTATTGTATTTTTATTTTTCTAAACCATAACCAAACCAAAAATTCAGTTTAAAAATTTTTTCAAACTATAAACAACTATTAACCACTCTAAACCACAATTTTTGATTTGAACTGGTATGGATCAACGTGGTTTGGTCGGTTTAGTTGCTTTTTGTGCACCCCTACTTTGCATGATCAAAATACTTTTCAAAAATTGCATAATTTTGATATGCTATTCTCTTATTGCTTTTCATTTGGCATTATTTTTCATTTGGTATGCCTTATCTTTCAAAACCCTTTTTGGACTACATATTGACATTATGTTTATATGAGTTAATGTTTGGAACTTGTTCCATTTCTCATTTAGAACCACGATTACATTTTCATTTATTTTTCCAATTTGTATAAGCATAAATATTTTTTCTTATGGTTTCCTCCCTTTTTCATTTTGATAAAAAGGAAGACAGATTTGACATTTTTAATGATAGTGATAATACTTGAATTATAATTAGAATGCCGAAAAGGAGAAAGAACTAAATATTTAATGTATTTAAATGATATTTGATATTGTTAACTCATCCTAACATATAATAAGGGGGAGAATTTTTCACACCTCTTGGTATATGATTGAGGGGGAGTATTAAGGATAAATACACACATATTCTTAGTGATTTTTTTATTGTCATTCAAAAATTGATTATGAAAGTCAAAAAAAGGGGAGATTGTTGACCTTTACATAATCAATCTCTAATTACCTTTAGTTTTGGCTTTAACAATAAATTTTTGTCTACTAATTTGTATGTTTAAGTGTGCATTTAAGTTAGGATCAAATTTATAATCAATGAGAAATAAATTGGAGTTAAAATAAAGCTATTTGGGAGTCATAAGACTCCTTACGATTGTGAGGAGCATCATGAGCCAAATTCATGTATCTGAAGTAGCAGTGCCCCTCACAGTCATGAGCATCATCCTTACGATTATGAGGATTTCAATCACAATCCCGAGCAAGTAAAATTCAAGAGAAGAAAAGGGGCAATGCTTTTTACGGTCTGCCCTTATGAGCGTGAGGAGACTATTTAGGATCATGAGCATTGTAGGGATGATTGGGCAACTTTTGTAATGGCTATTTCAGAGCTCCAACAACTATGAAAATGGAGGTCATGATCATGAAGCCTCCCATTATGAATATATAAAGGGTTTTATTGTAAACCATTTTTTTATATATTCATTTATTATAAACCAACTCTTGTTGAGTTTGTATTGTTGTCACATATTTATATATATATTTTATAGTAATTATTGTCTTAATAATCACTGCTTTTATTCTAATCATGTGTTAATCATAATGCATTTTCATATTAAGCTAACATTTTCACCCATTTTGCATTTCTATATAGAG
>CATIWM010042284.1:0-11827 GCA_949671775.1 Mallotus repandus | reverse complement strand
CATCAAGCTCAAATTCACCTCTGTAGCTCACCCTCAGATGAATGGACAAACAAAAGTCACTAACAAAATCATCATGCAAAGGTTAAAGAAGAGGCTAGATGAAAAGAAAGGAAATTGGGTAGAGGAACTTAACAATGTCATCTGGGCGTATAGAACAACACCAAGAAGCTCAATAGAAGAGTCACCCTTTAGGTTGACATACAGAATGGATGTAGTAATACATGTAGAGATTGGCTCATCAAGTTACCGAGTCTCCAAAGAGTTCGATCCAGACATTAATTATCATAATACTTGGATATGTTGGACTTGCTTAAGGAAAGAACGGAGCAAGCATCTATAGTCTCAGAAGCTCAGAAACAAAGAGTAGCCAGGTATTATAACAAACATGTCTGACCAAGACAATTCAAGGTTGGAGATCTCATGTTGAGAAGAGCATATATAGGCAAAGGTAGTTCCGAAACTAGCAAGCTCGGACCTAACTGGGAAGGTCCTTATCAAGTCACAAAAAAAGCTACATGGTCGCATACAAGATGAAGAATATGTAAGGGAAAGAACTACTGCAATATTGGAACTCGGATAGCCTTAGAAAATACTACCAGTAAAGAAATTGTACTTAGACAAAAGGATGAACTCTAATAAAATAAAAGTACCATTTCATTCATTTTTGGTTGTTTCTATAAAGAAAATACTTTAATAATTTACGTTAGCCTCAGACTCAGGCGACATGGAGCTAGTACTAGAAGAGACATTTACATCCTTCGAAGTTGGATTCTCGGGCACTATAGTAGTAGCAGCAGTAGAGCTAGCTTCAGCTAAAGTCTTCTCTCTAAAAGGTTTAGGGCCCACCAATTGCTCTAAACTAGACCCCTCAATAATGGTTGTCTTTTTGACTACCTTTGAGCCCTTTCAGTGCTTTTGGATAGCTTTTTTGGCAGCTTCATCTGTAGCAGCCAATTTGGCCAAATCATTTGGTGTTATCTTATCAAAGTCTGAGAAATCTAAATAAGGACACTGAGCAAGCAGATCCTTTTAGACTATGATCTATACGCTTTAAGAATTCTTGATATGATGTTTTGGTAAGACTTCAAGTCGTAAATCCGAGCTTCTTTCTCTTTGGCAAGCTTCTCCTTCAAATTAGCAATCTCGGAAACTCGATCCTTTATTATCTTAGCAAGATGAGCTTGGGAATGCTTGAGCTCCTGGATCTTCTTTTGATGGGATTCAACATCAGACTTGGCCTCAACAAGCTATACTTTAGTAAGCTCCACTGCTCATTTTGTCGCCTCCAACTTCTTATCGTAATCCCCGGCTATGGTACCTACCTCGACCTCCTTAAAGTTATACTCACTTTAGAGGATGAAATGCTCATCTTTGGTTAGTAGCAAGCCTTGAGCCATCTATGAACGAATAAGGAAAAGGTCAAATTCATAATATTGATGAGGAATTTCAAAGGCCAAAGTTCTGAATTACCTCTAAGGAATGTGTGATTAGCGAATTAAAGGGCTTGCCTCTTCCAATGTCTCTCCACTTCTGCACGTCCTCTGGCCCACAAGGACTCAACATATTGGTCCTTGACCTGTGGATTAAGGATACTCAGAGGACTAATTTTTCCAGAATCCACTTTTTGGTGTCCGGGCATCCGGGAAGTCTTAGATGCTTGATAAAAACATTTTTCGCCAACTCCTCTTCATCCTCGGCTATCCCTTTGCCTCAGGAGTGCTTCTTTGTAGATTCGGTAGCCCTCTTCCGAGTATGTTCAACTGGAGAATCTCTTATAACTTCCACATATTGCTCAACCCGAGTCTTAGAAGGCTCCTCCTGCTCCACAGTTAGGTCAGTAATCTTTGGCTCCCACCCTCAATCTTGAGCTTATTCTTGATCAGCATTTGAAATTAGTATTCCACCAACAAATGTATAATAGTCAGCTATTTACAAATAAAAAAAAGAAGAGTCAGAATATACCTTCAGGAAGATTAACACTTACCATCATTATCTCTATTTCCATTATACACTCTTCGAAGGTATCATTGAGAACAATTCTCAGCGGACGTTTCCTCAAAGAAATTCTGAGTATGAAGCCTTTTTATAAAGTTAGAATCTTCATTAGGCAACTTTCTAAGGTGTTTCACATCATGGCATGCGTCAACCCATAAGTGTCGGATATTGAAGAATTTCGTCGAATGTTTTATAATGAAATATTTATGTCTCCAGGACATGGGTATATTTGAAAGTCTCATGAACAAACTTAGATGGGGAACAACCGAAAAGAAAATCTAAGTATGAGTGACTGGGGGTTTGTAAATTCTAAGGGACATGGCAACTTTGCCGTATGGGACATCCATTCCTTTTATGGGACATCCATTCCATTTATGGGACAAGGACAATTGATTGGTCTCGGGGGGATACGAGATGCTTTTGTGTTTGGAGTCATCACCTGGTTTTTAGAAAACCAGGAAAAGATGAAAGGGACAGCTTCAGGTCACTGAACAAGTATTGTACCCAGTAGAGATTCTAAGTCTGGGAGATCTCATATACTTTTTAACTATTTCTCATTTGAATACTCAAAATGTGGCTACTGAAACACCCTAGTTTCGGTAATAACAGTTGATATATATGTATTCACACAAGCACATTGATAATAATGGAAAGTACGAGAAGTTCAACATAATTATTTACAAGGCTTTCCTACTAAATATCTATGAAAGGGGAAAAGTGTGAAAATGTAAATCTAGTCCTAATCTAGAATACACCTACAAAATAACAATTAGCACAACTATGTGCAGTTCCATCTATTCATCCACTCGGATAACATATAATCACAATGAAGATGATTGATGCATCATGAATGATTAAATAGATGCACACAGTTTATGCTATAGTAGGAATTATTATAAAGCATTTCTAAATAGTAAATGATGATGACTGCATCATTATACCGTGATATCAAAGCTCTAGCTTAGATCAGGAGCTTTTGCATTTATTGAATGCATATTGATGCAAAATGACAGTAAATTATGAGCAAAACAAGGCAGAGATCATTAAATCAGCATGCAAATTACTAGTCTCATCACATAGGTCACAATAATTCCTCAACTGCTAGTAGCGATAAAATAAAATGCAAGACAGTCAAATAAACGTGCAAAATGATTATTTAGTCCTTAGATTTGACTGAGGTTGTTTTGTATTTTTGAAGCTTTAGCTTCAAGAGATTTTCAAGCTTTCCTCGTTGAGAGGTTGAAAATGACGTGCGCAATGCAAATTTGTATACCTTTGAAGCGTGCTTTAACAAAGATGAGGGTAGGTTTGGTACGAAAGTGGTCTAAGAATCCTATAAAAAATATAGAAAGTGGGCTAAAAGTGTGTGGATTGGGGCTTCTAAGCCTTTAATTTTACAGTCATTCAGTGTGTATGTGGTTCTTGCCTCTCTCTTTTTTCTCTCTAGCTCTTGCCTTAGCTCTAGCCGTTACTCCCCAAGATCTTGCCCTGGCTTTCTAGGCTCCTGCCTTTTTTCTCCTAGGCTCTTGCCTTTACTTTTTAGGCTGTTGCCTTGCCAAAATGGCGGGTAGAGACCCCTATTTATAGGGAAATGTGCCTAAAAAAGTGTAAAAATTAGTGAAAATACGCTTGATCACGCGCCTGGGACGCGTGATCATGCCCTTGGAACGCATGATCATGCCTTGGGATGCATGATCATGACCCTGGTGCGTGATCACAGGTTATGCCCTCAGCTGCGTGATCATGCACTCTTGCACGCTTCACACGGCCTTCCTGGGCTTTGATCGTACTATTTTAGAGGTGTTTTTTAGGATTTTTGGACCTTCTGGATGCATTTTCGAGGTTTATTTTGTCAAAATTGGCTTCCATTTTCATGCGTGAGCAAGATATGTTTGTGCGTGATCATGCGCATCAAATTCACTAACGTGCTACTTCTCCAGGTTACGTGCACTATTTTGGGGTCACTTCTGAAAGTTTTAAAGGCTTATAAATGCATTTTTGATGTCTATTTTATTAAAATCAACTTGCAATTTTCACGAAGTTGAACTTCAGTCTCATGAGTCGAACACCGGCCTAATGAATTGCTCATTTTGAGTAATGTTTAGTTAAAATGAGCAACTCACCACTCTGTTTATTCATATTTCATGTAATCAGGGTGCAACTTAATGATTTAGAGGTTAATTTTGCTCATTTTGGGCCTTTCAGATTCTCGGCACGCTTTAGAGGTGGTACGAATGAATATACACTTGTCATATTCGGAGAGATGTTTTCATCACTGGACCTTTTTGGGGACAGTCAAAATTCGATGTATGATAGTTGCCCCTTGCTTCGCATGTGTTGTAGAGGCTCCTAGTGCTGATGTCAATACACGTGAAGCAGTGCAGAGATGCAAAATAGTTTTCTGAGGAGAGAGGCACTTGCCTAAGTATTATGTTGTCTTTGGACGTCTGTCTGGTTTTTGTTGTTTATGATTCAATCTTCTTTATTGCTTGGTGATTTGGCTATCATGTAGTTTGGGGTGCATGCAATATATAATTTGGGATTCACATAAGAATGCAATTTAAGGTTCACACAAGATGCAATTTTGGGATTCATGCAAGATGCAATTTTAGGATTCACGCAAAATGCATTTTAAAAATTCACGCAAGATGCATTTTTGAGATTTATGAAAAATAATAACGATATATATGAGATACGAGATACTATGCAAAATGTATAATGCATTGTAAAATGTAAAATGCATGATGCAATTTCAAGGCATGCAAAAAATGAATGCAAGTTTCACATGAACGTGGTAGTGATGTTTTTTTTTAAATGATACAATTCGGGATACATGCAAAATGATGCAATTCAAGATGTATGCAGAATGATGCAATTCAAGATGCATGCAAAGATGCATTTTTTCACATAAGATGATTTAAGTAAGTGAGACAAGCACGTGATAGTGATATATAATCAGGCACATGATATGCAAGTAAGTGAGACAAGCACGTGATAGTGATATATAATCAGGCATATGATATGCAAGCATACGTATGCAAATGCAACGACCACCCCTTTGGGCGTTGTACTTGATATTCTCTAGCAGTATCAAGGGTTCTTAACATTCTTTAGCAATGTTAAGGGATACTTAACACTCTCTAGCAGTGTTAAGGGGTTTACTAATAATGCTACCCTCATATGATTGGGGTTTTAGGTAGTGCTAGGATAACCTCATTGGTGTCAATGTCTCCTTCACCTATTCAGGGTTGTTAGGTAGCACTACGATCACCTAATTGGTATCGTACAAAGTAGCAATGTTACCCTCACTTATTTATGGTTTTAGGTAGTACTATGATCACCTACCTGGTGTCGTGCAAAGTAGCAATGCTGCCCTCACCTGACTAGGGTTTTAGGTAGTGCTATGATCACCTAATTGGTGTCGTGCAAAGTTAAATTATGATTGTAGTTATGTTTGGTGTGTGATTATGATTGGTGCATAATGTAGCTATGATTTGTTACCTTTTAGCTTTGTAGCATATGCTCTTTGATCTTGATGAATTCTCATTGAATGGTCTTGTATGTGTTTTCTCAATCTTGATCATTGCTGAAGACTTTTGGATTTGTATTGGTTGGTTGTAGCTCAAAGTTCTTCTTTTGTTTCGGTCTTCTTGTAGATGCTTCTTGATCTTGATCGGTGATGATGGTTTTTTGATTTTATTTGGCTAATTGCAGCTCGAAGTCCTGAGAAGGCATTTATGAACATGTGAGCATGACTTTATTTAAAAAGAATTTTTATTCTTGAGTTTATGCATTTAATTAGTCATGGTTAATTGAGTGCTTCTATTCTTGAATTCTTACAATTAATCTAACAATGCCAAGAGTTGTATATATTAGATCATTTGAGCTCTCTTAGCTATGATAACCTCATGTTAATGCTTATCTCAACAATTTAAAAACATGATCCACAACTCGTAGTCAAGACTGTTTGTGTTACTAAGTGGAGAGCAAGCTTCCCAAGTAAATTTCTAAAGAATGTAGCAAGATGAAACTTGTAAAGAATGTACAATAATAGATTAAATTTTGATTATCAAGAGGCTTTTGAGCAGGAAAGTGATAATTGACCATACATTATTTATTCTTTCTTGCAGGGATCTCCATTCTTTGGTACCCCTTGCCGTTCCGGTATTACTGAGCATGGATACCGCTGAAAGGTTGTGCAAAGATTTATTACTATTATATTATTATTATTATTTTTGCTTTACTTTGCCTACATTTATTTTCATCTTTCTCTTCTCAAGCATTCCTTGCCTTCTATCACTCAGCGTGAGTGCCGTCAAGGAGTTCTATGAATATTCGTACTCAATTTTAAGCATTGGAGTAGGTGAGTATGGTCTTGAGATCACTAACCTCTCTAAAATTTATCTTAATAACTGTAATTTATTTTGTTTACCGACATCCTTTATAGGTTTTGTCTTATGTGTTCTTCATCCATCTAGGTGCTAGGCAAGCATTAAATTGATTAAAGTTTAGAAAGTCCTAACTTAGAGATGTTAATCATGCTTAGGAAATTATGAAATGAGCATTAAAGGAAGATTAGTACTTAAAATCAGCTCACTTGACTCTGATATATGCAATTCATGGCAGAGATGAAGTTTGAAAAAATGTAAGAAAAGAGCTGTTATTATTTTTATTTTATTTTCAATGAATGAATGCAAATGTAGATGCATGTTTTAGAGAGAGAGAATAAAGACGACACTCCCTGGTATAAAGGTGGTAATGATGGTGGCACTTGTCAATGTCTTCTGTTCTTCCTTGTTGTTGTCATTTTTGTTGACTGTTGTTGTTGCAATTATTGCACATGGTATGCTTTAAAACTATAGCCCTTGCTATATTCTTGTGGTTGTAGCTCTTGCTATGTTGCGTGACCCTTGTTGTGTTGCTTTATGAGCGGCTTTCTCCTTTATATGCTTGAATTTACTTTAACTTGCACAGTTGCTTTAGCCCTTTGGTTCACTGCTTTTGCTGATTTGATGCTTTTTGCTCATTAGCATAGTTGTTCTTCCCTCCCTTTTGGTGGTCTTGTGGTCCATACTGGGAGGGCTTTGTGCTTTTAGCCTTATTTGACAATCTTATTGGGATATGGCAGTTGTTGTATTGTGTACCTTTTACTGTAGTGACTGTAGCTCTTACTGTACTAATTATAGCTCTTATTGTAGCATCTATTGCCCTTACTGTAATTATAGTTCTTGCTAAAGCCCTTGCTGTAATTATAGTTCTCGCTAAAGCCCTTGCTGTACTGACTGTGGTTCTTGTTATGATGATTGCAGCTCTTGCTGTAGTGTGTGTAGCTCTTGTTGTGACTGTAGCTCTTACTGTGTCGCATGTAGCCTTTATTATGATGACTGTAGCTCTAACTGTAACTCTGAGTGCAATGACTATAGCTCTGGCTGTGATGACTGTAGCTCTATTGTGAGGACTGTAGCTCCAGCTGTGATGACTATAGCTCTAGCTGTGAGGACTGTAGGTCTGGTTGTGATAACTGTAGCTCTGACTGTGAGGGCTGTAGCTCTAGCTGTGAGGACTGTAGCTCTAGCTGTGAGGACTGTAGCTCTAGCTATGAGGACTGTAGCTCTAGCTATGAGGACTGTAGCTCTAAATGTGATGATTGTAGCTATGGTTGTGATAATTGTAGCTCTGGCTATGAGGACTGTAGCTTTAGTTGTGATGATTGTAGCTCTAGCTGTGATGATTATAGCTCTGGCTATGATGATTGTAGCTCTGGCTGTGATAACTGTAGCTCTGGTTGTGATAATTGTAACTTCGGTTGTGACAATTATAGCTTTGGCTGTGATAACTGTAGCTCTGGCTATGATAACTGTAGCTCTAGCTGTGATGATTGTAGCTCTGACTGTGATAAATGTAGCTCTGGCTGTGATAACTATAGCACTGGTTATGAGGACTATAGCTCTGGCTGTGACGATTATATATCTAGCTATTTGCCTTAGCACTTGCTGTATGTATTATTCTGGTTATAGCTCTTGCTGTTTGATTTCAGTACTCGCTATCTTTATAGCTCTAGCTGTCTGATTGTAGCTCTTGTTGTCTATGTAGCTCTAGCTGTTTGATTTTAGCTTTTGCTGTCTATGTAGTTCTAACTGTTTAGTTTTAGCTCTTGTTGTCTATGTAGCTCTTGCTGTCTGATTTTAGCTCTTGCTATTTGTGTAGCTCTAGTCATTTGATTTTAGCACTTGCTATTTGTATAGCTCTAGCTGTTTGATTTTAGCACTTGCTATTTGTGTAGCTCTATCTATCTGATTGTAGCTCTTGTTGTCTATGTAGCTCTAGCTGTTTGATTTTAGATCTTGCTATCTGTGTAGCTCTAGCTGTTTGGTTTTAGCTCTTACTGTCTGTGTAGCTCTTGCTATCTGATTTTAACTCTTGCTATCTATATAGCTCTAGCTATAGCTCTTGCTATAGTATTTACTATATAGCTATAGCTGTCTAATTTTAGCTCTTATTGTCTGTGTAGCTCTAGCTATAGCTCTTGCTATGGTATTTGTAACTCTTGCTATAGTGTCTGTAGCTCTTGCTGTAGTGATAGGCTAGGCTTTTGGAGCTGGCATTTGTGTCTTATCAGGTGCAAATCTTGCCTTACTTGAGTCTGTTTACTGCCTATGTAGATGCTTGCCCCTTGAGAGTGCTCATATGATTGATGATATCTTTTAGCGGTCCTCATCTTGATTAGGATGCCTTAGGACCTTTATTGGTATGCTTTCGACTTCATTGAGCATTCTAATCTTCCTTGCATGTTTGGGTTTATGGCTTCTTGGTGCGTCACCTTTTTATCATGTTCCTACTTATGATGCATCTTTCATATTTCTATGTAAATGCTTATGATGCATGTTCTCCATGTTTGTGCATGTTATGCTCATGCTGCGTGTTTCTAATGTTTGTGCATATAATGCTCATTTGTTGGTGACATGTACTTCTGTGTTTGTGTATGCTATGCCTATGATGCATGTTTCTGATGTTTTGTGAATGTGATGCTTGTGATGCATGTTTGATCCAGGGGGAGACCATTCTAAGATTGCTCATTGATGGCAAGGGAAAGAGGTAGATCGTCAAAATGAAGTTAGGGTATCTAAAGATTGAGACTTGTTTATTGGAAAAGAGGAGAAAGGCTTTAGGCAAAACTGAAGTGTGACTTAGGTGCCAAGAATAATCGAGAGGTCATTGAAGCTTTGGCTTTTGACCTTATGGTTTCTTTCACTTTCTTTATTTGATCCAAATTTCCTTTTCTCTTCCGAGGCACTCAGTCAAGCTGTTTATCAGATGAGGGAGTGAGACTGGTTTAACAGATAATCCGTGTATAGGATGTGGCCCATAGGTTATCCATGCACATGTTTGGGTGCAATGAGGCAATTTTTATTGCTTTTTATTTATATGCCTTCGGAGAGTTTAGGAGGTTTTGAGGTGCTTCTATGGTATTTGAGTTAATCTTATGGTGGCTTTTGTGCAAGGTATGTTGGTTTTGGATTTTTGGGTTTCAAGCTTGCTGGTCTTGTCGTTTGCTTGGGGATTGCACCAGAACCATGACTAAAGCTAGCCTTTGGGAGGTAAAGGAGTTTTGTAAGGGGTAGCTAATGAGTGTTGAAGAAGCTTAGAGCCCTTTGATTTTACGGGACTTTCATGAGCATCCATAGTCACTTGTTGATTCCACCGTGGGATGGTATATGAAAAGGCACTCATGTATGCATTTTGGTGATGCTGACAGTTGTACTTTATTATGATATATGCATGTATGCTAATGCCAATGAGATGTT
Source organism: Mallotus repandus (assembly GCA_949671775.1). Lineage (NCBI taxonomy): Eukaryota > Viridiplantae > Streptophyta > Magnoliopsida > Malpighiales > Euphorbiaceae > Mallotus > Mallotus repandus. The sequence goes on along the minus strand of CATIWM010042284.1, from coordinate 2,027 downwards.
GGTGATGGATAAAGGGTAACTATTTGACTTTTTCTACGGTATGTGTGTATGCATATGATATAGATGACCATAATATATGATGAGATTCATGTGCGAGTGTGTGTATGAAGGGAATAATGACAATCATATTGTTTGATGAAGAAGTTTGTTCATTTTTGCATGATGCATGGAATATTGATGATTGTATTGCATGATAGGGAAAGGTTATTTTATTTGTTGAGGGGGGAATGATCAATATGAAATGTCAATGATTGTATGTCATGTTAAGAAAATTTTCCCTTGATGTCATTTAAGAGAATGCATATATGTGAGTGATTGTACATCAAGAAGAAAAAAAAGAAGTGCGAGTGTTTATGCATGCATGTAGATAGGTGGGAATGCAAGTGCTCTTACAAGCATGTAGGAAATGCTAATGGTTCTTACCATTTATTAAGATGAAAGTCTTTTGTTTTATGAAATGTCTACATGCGTAGAATATGAATGGTCAAATTGCATAATAAAAGTATATGTACACATACAAAGTACTGAATTTATTTTTTTAAGGTGAGAGGAAGTTGTGCTATTCTTTAGAGTATATGGGTGATTGCATGTATGAATGATGATTGTGCTATGTGAATGCATGCATGCATGATGAATGAAGAGTAGCTTATTTCTCTGAGACATATATGCATATGCATGGGGTGCAAAAGGTCATAACATGAATAAAGTGCTAGTGATTATTCTACGAGGTGAAGGATAAATAGACATGTTCTCCAATGTAGAAGAATGTAATGTATGATTATGTTTTATAGGAATATGATGCATGTTGGATTCCCTAAGCACATATACGGTGTGTGAGTGTGTATGATGGGGGTGGTCATGCTGTTGTATAAAAGATTAGTGATGATTTTTTTTTGAAATACCAATGCAAGTACACATGTACATGGAGCTTTGGTCATTATGCATGTGCAGAGTATGCAAATGTATGCTTATGGAATGCTAATTATTATGCTTTGTGATGAGGAAGTTTTGGTCATGTATGCAGGTGTGCATGCACATGTGATGTCGATGGAAATGGAGTATTGATGGTGATGCCATATCTCAATTGGGACAATTATTTTATTTTTCGATGCATATGTATGGATGCATACATGCACATGGCATCAATGATTATAATAAAATGATATACATGTATGTGAATGATGCTAGTGATTATGCTATATGATGAAATGTGAGATTAATTGTCATTTTAAGACATATGTATGTATGCAAGTGAATGATTATGCATTATGAAGATAAGATAATTGCTTATTTTCTTGAGCTTATATATGGATGCACTCAATGATCTTGATGCAAGATGACATTGGGACCTCATATTTGTTGGAGGCACATGTACAATACGTGTATGCATGGAATGATGATGGTATTGCTATGCAGAGGAGAGTAACATTGACTTGCACTCTTAGGGTATACATTGTGATGTGCATGTAATGCAGATAAGTATGCTATATGATGGAGGTGACTGTTGGGCTCTAAATGGTTTTTTTTTTTCAATGCTAAGGTAAGAGGAGTTTATTTGAAGGTTTAGGCCAAGGCCCTTTGAGGAAAGTCATACGATTAGTGATTCTTGACCGGAGATACTTGGAACAATATTCATAGTAAGAGGACCAACTAATTTAGGGAAAAAATTAGAGATCTCGATGATAGCATACTGAGCTAATGGCCATTTAAGAGGTTTAGGGTTTTGGGATAAGAGTGTGGTAGTTTATTTTTGGCATGGGTGGTGTAAGCACCCAATTTCAGGATGACTAGAATATGGCACCCAATTTCAGGATGACTAGAATATGGCACCCAATTTCAGGATGACTAGAGTATGGATGCGAAAGAGGACTCCGATGATGAAAATTTGTTGCAAATAGGTCTATAGTATTTGAATTTTGGATCCTAAGGCTTGATTGCATTTTTATGGACTAAATTGAAAAGTCTCTTTTTCTTCAGGGGTTTTTTGTAATTGTTTGGATTTAGATTATCATTTCAGTCTTTTTGAA
>CATIWM010042228.1:0-14901 GCA_949671775.1 Mallotus repandus | reverse complement strand
CTGATTGAACATATGGAATTTCGGTCGAAATTCTGAATTTTTGATCAGAAATATAGAATTCCGATTGGAAATCTGCTATTGTGACTTTTTTTTAACATTTAATTACAAAAAGACCCTTGAAGGAGAAGAAAACTTTCAATTTAGTCCATAAAAAATGTAATCAAGCCTTAGAATCCGAAATTCAAATATTAGAGACCCATTTGCCACGAGTTTTCATCATCGGAGTCCTCTTTCGCATCCATGCTCTAATTATCCCAAAATTGGGTGCTTATAGTTGCCCCCCTTTGCCGCTGTTTGCTTGACGAATTGCGGCAAAGCAAATAAGCACACAATTTCAAAGGTAGGAGTTAGGATACTTACCTGACGTGTTACAGAGAGTTGGCCTATAACATTGAATCATGCGACAATGTTTTCATCGTCCCATGATGTGAGCTTTGACGCTGCAATCTATAACTGCTCACGAATTTGAATTGAAAACACACTATACTCGGACGTATAGTGTTGAATTGGAAAATACACTACTCTAGGTCGTGTAGTGTTGAGAGACACTATACTCGGTCATATAGCGTTGAATTAGAAAAGACACCACATTCGGTCATGTAGTGTTGAGATACACTATACTCGGTCGTATAGTGTTGAGATACACTATACTCGGTCGTATAGTGTTGAATTAGAAGAGACACCACACTCGGTTGTGTAGTGTCGAGATACACTATACTCTGTCGTATAGCGTTGAATTGGAAAAGACACCACACTCGGTCGTGTAGTGTTGAGATACACTATACTCGGTCGTATAGTGTTGAGATACACTATACTCGGTCGTATAGTGTTGAGATACACTATACTCGATCGTATGGCGTTGAATTATAAATTACACTACACTCGGTCGTGTAGTGATACACTATACTTAGTTGTATAGCGTTGACTTAGAAAGTTCACTACACTCGGTCGTGTAGCGTTGATTTGAAAATACACTATACTCAGACGTATAGTGTTGATTTGATGATACACTATACTCGGTCGTATAGTGCTGTTTTGAAAATGCACTACACTCGGACGTATAATGCTGATTTGAGAGTATACTACACTCGGACGTATAGTGTGGGTTTAAAAGTATACTATATTCGGTCGTATAGTATTGATTTGAAAATGCATTACGCTCGGACACATAATGCTGATTAGAAAATGCACTACACTCGGTCGTGTAGCGTTGATTTGAAAATGCACTACACTCGGTCGTATAGTGTTGATTTGAAAATACACTATACTTGGTTGTATAGTGTCTGTCACATGTAGCAATTTGAAATTTTGACTATGCTATTACGTAGCATAACCATGAAAATTTGCAAATGCAATATGGCATATAATTTGTGTGCAAAATTGACTGACTTGAAACCTGTTATGATGACAATTTAATAATTTAATAATCCATTGAATTATTAAATTATGTAATTGATTTCACACTTTTCTTTCTAATTTAATTAGGAACTTGTCTCCTAAATAAATTAGAATTTCAGGACTAAATTGCCAGAAAATAACTGGACTCAAATTCAAATAAAGTTGGAGGACTCAAACAGACATTTGCCGTTTTAATATAAACCTTCCCTTTTTTGCCGATCACTTTCACCTTCAATAACCTTTCAATTTTTCCTTCTTCTTTCACTTTCACTTGTACTTATATTCTTCCTTTTTTAATTATTTCTTCGTTTGTGATCCGATTTTCAATCCGTCTGATTCTATGGCCCACCCACAATGCAGACTACGTGGAAGCAGCTCCAACCAATCAGATCCGACCATTTTACCTTTACATTTTCCTCAAAACAATCTTGGGTTAATTGAAGGAGACGTAATCATTCCATTAACTCATTTACACTCACACTGAAGCTGTCAAGCTGGCGATGAAGTAAGCTACTTTCTCCTTCAATTCATGAAAGTCCTGCAAAAATATTTCAATAATTAACAACCATGAATATATGTTCATACATTATCCTACTTAATCATGTAATTTATAGGATATTCATCCAATAATACTACATGCAATCACTAATCTTGAAGAAATTTTGCAAAAAATTGATATTTATATGTTAAGCGGATGTCAAAATTTAGATTGGAACTTGGACTTCCAATCGGAAATCTGCACTTCCGATCAGAAGTCTAGATTTCCGATCGGAAATCCAGTTTTTCTCTTTTTTTGTGGTAACTCAATTCTCTACGCCATGTCTTTGTGACAGTGGTTAGTGTGCTCCCTAGAGCCCTGAGCTCAAACAGTGTCGCGGTTGTAATAAACTTGGGCGCGCGCTAAACCCTGCCGTCTACAGGATGCCTTACCATCATTAGCATCAGTTTGGGATGGGCCAACAACCATGCCTATGGAACCTTTGGTGTTACTAAAATTGAGTCAGTCATGTTACAAGAGTGTCAGAGTCATAGAAGCAAGAGTGGATCAAAAGCCTTGGTTTTATGACATCCAACAGTATTTAGACAAGCGTGAATACCCAGTAGATGCAAGTGAGAAAGATAAGATAATCATTAGAAAGCAATCAGCAAAATTCACCAACCACCAAGGTGTCTTGTATAAGAGAACTTCAGACGGGATGTAACTGTGCTATTTGGATAAGAACGAAGCAAAGAAGGTAATGAAAGATGTTCACGAAGGAGTTTATGGTCCATATATGAATGGTACTACACTATCTAAAAAGATAATGAGACAAGGGTTCTTCTGGATGACAATGGTTAAGGATTGTGTTAAATTCACCAAAAGGTGTCTTAAGTGTCAGATTCATTGGGACGTCAGTCATTTGCTTCATTCAAAATTACACACCATGTCCTTCCTTTGGCCATTCTCAGTTTGGGGACTTGACATCATAGGGGAGATTCATCCTACAGCCTCTAATGGACACTGGTACATCCTAGTTGCAATTGACTACTTCACAAAGTGGGTAGAAGTTGAATCTTACAGCAAACTAGAGGCAAAGCAGGTAGCTAAGTTCTTGGAGAGGAGTTTGTTATGTGGATATGGGATTCCTCACCATCTAATCTCAGAAAATGGGTGCAATTCCAAGGAGAAGTACGAGTAGTTCTTAAGAGGTATAAGATAAAGCAATACAAGTCATCACTTTACAAACTGTAAGCTAACGGAGCAGTGAAAGTAGCAAACAAGAACATCAAGAAGATTCTCTCAAAGATGATTGAAACTCATCGCAATAGGGCCAATAAGTTTCCATTTGCTCTTTAGGGATACTGTACTATAGTGAGAACACCCACATGGCAACTCCTTTCTCCTTTGTATATGGAATAGAAGTCGTACTTTCCGATCAAAGTGGAAATGAAATCCCTCAGAGTTATAGTCAAAGCAGACTTACCTGAGATGAAGTGGGTAGTACAAAGATTAGCACAGTTGAATTTAATAGACAATGAAAGGTTAAAAGCACTTTATCACACTTAATTATACCAGAGACGAATTCCTAGAGCATTCGACAAGAAAGTGAAACAACATGAAATCAAAGTTGGAGACTGGGTATTAAGGCACGCTAAAAAGAATCTACCAGATCCAAGGGGGAAGTTTCGACCTAATTGGGAATGGCTTTATTTGGTTAAAATTTTCATTTCAAAAGGTGTAGTCAAGCTAATGGATGTCAACAAAAATGAGTTCTCTGAATGAATTAGTGTTGATCGTCTCAAGTGATACTATTCATAAACAACAAAAAAGAAGAAAAAAGAAAAAAAACAAATAAAGAACAAGAGGCAAAATACTTAATTAGAAAACCCGAGAGGGTTAATTAAGGACATGGGTACTGTCATTTGAAATATTCCATGTGCAACCATACTTGTGATAAATACTATTCAGTGGAAATGGAAAACATCGTCAAGAATTGCACATGTTAAGAAGTAAATTCTTGAATCTATATCTATCGCATGAAAAAGCGAAATATGCATTCTGGAGTTCATATCTTTTTATTTCTGTTGTACGCCTTTTTATCTTTTGTATTTGTTATGACGACATGGCAAAAATAAGAACGAAGAACAAAAGAGTCAGAAAGCATTAAAATCATCACGTCAGGCTACACAAAGCAACAATCACACAACACAAACAGGTGATACAAATACAACACAAGGGATAGATCCCCAAACACAAAACCCAGAGTCAGTGATCTTGGGAAAATTTTACAACAACAAGCAACCACAACCAAAGGCCTACACCTAACCTTCTAAACAACTACATTGGTACAGTCGCCATCAAAAGTAAAAGCTTAACCCACTCAAGCATTCCCACTATTTAGTCCAGGTGCCACATCATCCACATCCATCTTAAAAGTTGCTAATCACGTCTGTAGCTGATTAATCTGCTCGCAATAAGGTGCTCGCTCCCTCTCCCACTCATGGCTAGCAAGAGTGTGCTGACCTTGCATTATATAAACCTCACAAACCGCATTCATGCATTCATAAAGGCTTATGCATTTGCATAAAAGATGTATAATAATCAGTCAATAAGAAGGAATGTACACTCTACACGCTAGTAAACTCCATAAAATACTCTTGCACACTGGTCGCAGCAGTATACAAGAGTTTAGCAGTAGGAACAGGCACTTACAAAATGAATAAAGAAGTCAAATGGAAGACAAGTCAAAGAAAGTGGGAACCCCTAAACAAAGGAAAAAGACTGGCATGAGTAGTGTGATATGATCCTCAAAAGGGATTTATGTGCAAATTGGTGTTCTATTTGTTCAAGATGGTGGACTGATCAACGAGCATGAGAAAGCTTGGCATAGAGCATTAAATTGGGCTGAATTTGAATCAATTTGGGAAGTTTGCATATATACATAATTTAATATAAAATGATGGATGAATTCTTTAGTCATTTTCTATTTTTGGAGTCAATAAGGAAGATGCAAGAATATTCTAGAAGATTTAAGAAGATTCAAGGATATTCCAAGTTAAAGTTAAAAGTCAATAAGTCAAAGTTAAAAGTCAACAAGTCAAAGTCAAAGATTCAATGGTCAACATCCTACTTGAAATGTGACATGACATGCTTAGTTGTCATGAGTTGTCAAATTAACTTTTCAAAGCTTAGTTGTCATTAATTGTCATTAGTTGTCTTATTTTTAAAGGAATCCTCCTTAGTTAAGGATTTTCCTTTATAGGAGTCTTTAGGAATAAATAAGAAAACCTTTTCCTTCAAAGATTAGGATGTTTACATGCCTATATAAAGGCCATAACAATGTAGCACGAATTTGGGGAGCAAGTTTTATCAATTAAATTCAATTCTTGTTAGGTTAAAGTCCTTTTCTTTTGCTCTTAAAAGAACTTCGTGAATTTATCAAGCGAAGGCTTGGTGCATTCAAACCTAGTTTAATTTAGACTTAAAATTGACTTAGTTAATCTTAGGTTTATATTAAACAACCTTTAATTCCTTGTAATTAAGGTTCTTAAGTACAAGTTATTTAAGGGTCTTGTTGGGAATTAGAGTTTTCTTTTGCTTGGTTTATGAATGATCATTGGCAAGGTTATCAAGATTGGATACGGGTTTGGTACAAGTTAACCACGTTCGTATCATTTAGTATTAGAGCTTTGCCTCATTAATCAAGTACGTATCTTTACTTTTCTTGTTTGCATTTAATCCAAAAAAAATCATTATTTCTTTCAAATTCATTTTTTTGTTGTCTTAAGTCAATTTCGTTCTTTTCTTCATATTCCATTCTATTTCTAGTCTTTAAACACAAACAAAAAAATCATTCCTACTCTTGTTATTTTGCATCTTAAGAGTCTTGTTTGTCGCAAATACATATTAATTTGAGTTTGTTCTTAATTTGGTCGTTTTAGCATCTGTTATATATAAAAAAACAAAAAACAAAAAAAAGAGAAAGGAAAAGAAAAAAAAAAGAGAGAAAAAAGTTTGAATTGTGATTAAAAAGTTGAATTGATCAAAGTTGAATTCAATTCGGCCTAAACTATTCCAAGTTGTTGTTTTTATTCTAAATTCAATACCTTTGCCTTATTTCAATTCTTAATATTCTATTCTTCTTTATAAGTTGTGTTTTGGGTAGTTTACACTTACTCTAATTTTTTCTTGTTTTTGTCTTGTTTGGATATTGTCTTTGTTTGTTACATTTTTCTTTGGCTCTTATAGTCAAATTTGAGTTTAAATTTTGCTTTGTTTGTTTTGTATCAAGCTTAATTTGATAATTAGTAACTTTAGTTCCATAAGAACTATAAGAAAGGAATTTGAGATGTAAAAGGCGAGTGGTGAGCTCATAAGAGGGTAAAAGCCTAAATTCAGTGAAACATGAGCGTTGAGTGACATTCTTTGAGTGTAAACACGTGAGGAAGTGTTACTTGTGAGTTTTTTTTCTTTTTTTTATAACATGTCAAGTTCAAAAAGGATGAAAAAGATCTCGAATGGAAGCTCTTTATGAAGGCGATGCAAGAACAAATGGGTCAATTCATAGAGCGAATTGGGAGGATGGTGCAAAGTCAAAACACAACAACCACTACAAATCAAACCACACCAATACAAGTCCGTAGAGGGAGATGGCATGATGATGATGATGAATCCATTAATAAGAGCAATCAAGGGCATAGGAGGTAAGATAACAACCTTGGGAGTATAAAGATGAAGATAGCCACTTTTCATGCTAGAAGCGATATTGAAGCATATCTAGCATGAGAGAAAAAGGTAGATTTTGTGTTTAATTTCCACAATTACTTTGATGAAAAGAAAGTCAAGCTTGTAACTGTTGCATTCATGGGCTATGCATTAGTTTGGTGGAATCAACTAGTGGTCTCAATGAGGCATTATGGAGAAGAACCTATCTCTATATGGCAAAAGATAAAGACTATCATGCAAAAGAGATTTGTGCCAAATTATCATTTGCACAATCAATTTAAAGGACATAACCAAGGGTCGAGGAGTGTTAAAGTCATTAAAGTGGTTGAGAGACAAGTTGAGGAGAAGAATGGAGGGGAAGAGTGCTAACTTGAAATATTACCTCCAAAGACAATTTTTGAAGATTTGTGCATCAATCAACAACATGAAGAGATCCAATCTTCATGTGGGAAAAGTTTGGAAGGGGAAACCTATGAAAATGAAAGAAAAGAAAAGTGTGAGTTGGGTGTTAAAGTTGGGTTGAGTGAGCAAGGTGAGAAATATAAAGAGCAATTATGCATTGAAGTAGATGATCAAGTTATTAAAGAGGATGACAACATTCTTGTTTTGGTGAATGAAGAAAGTGTGAACAATGGGTTTAAAGAGAAAATAGTTGATGAAGAAATTATGGAGGTGTTAGAGCAAAACAATGACAAAAGCCTTGATGAAATATTGCAAGAGGTTGAAGATAATGGCAAGTGTGTGCAACCTAGTAAAGAAATTGATAAGAAAGTGCAGATATTTGAAAGAGATTTAAGGAAAATTTTCATGCCATTAAAGCTAATAAGGAGTGTTCACAAGGTTTTGAGCAATCTAGTGAACTTGTAGAAGGATTAACTAGTCAAGGAGTTATTAAGAGTGCACCTTATGATCATAAAAAGTATATGCACCATAAAGAGGAACATCTAAAAGTTTGTTCGCAAAAGAAGAAGCTAGAGATTGAAAGCATTATGAAGGATAACGAGATGGTTATTCATCATGATTATACTAACAACTTTCATCTTTCTTTTTCTAGTATCTTAAAGTTATTTTGAAGACCTTGAAGCCATATAAAGATCCATTTGATGATGTTGTTCAAATGCATTACAATGTCAACAACACCATTGAATATTTCATTCCTAGCATGAAGTATGAAAAAGAGCTACAATATTTTATTTTTTTAAGGGAATATATGAAGTCTTCATTCATAGAAAGAAGAACTTAAGATATTCATGTTTCAAGTATAGAAGAAAGCAACAAGAATTCATTGTATACAAGTTAGTAAATGGAATTTCTATGCTCCAAGTGTCCAAAAAACTTCAAATTGCTTTAAAGCTATTTGTGTGGATCATTACTTCAAAGGAGTGGTTCTCAACCAAGGATTTTGTGTTTGACCCTTGAGGAATTATGAATTTACCAACTTCAGAAGATGGTTATGATTCGAGGATGAATCATCTTCAAGAGGAAGGGAATGATATGATCCTTAAAAGGGATTTATGTGCAAATTGGTGTTCTATTTATTCAAGATGGTGGACTGATCAAAGAGCATGAGAAAGCCTGGCATGGAGCATTAAATTAGGCTGAATTTGAATTAGTTCGGGAAGTTTGCACATAGATATAATTCAGTATAAAATGATGGATGACTTCTTTAGTCATTTTCTATTTTTGGAGTCAATAAGGAAGATGTAAGAAGATTCTAGAAGATTTGAGAAGATTCAAGGATATTCCAAGTCAAAGTTAAAAGTCAACAAGTCAAAGTCAATGGTCAACATCCTACTTGACATGTGACATGGCATGCTTAGTTGTCATGAGTTGTCAATTTTACTTTTCAAAGCTTAGGTGTCATTCGTTGTCATTAGTTGTCTTATTTTTAAAGGAAAATAGGAATCCTCCTTAGTTAAGGTTTTTGCTTTATAGGAGTCTTTAGGAATAAATAAGAAAAGTTTTTCCTTCAAGGATTAGGATGTTTACATGCCTATATAAAGGCCATAACAATATAGCACAAATTTTGGGAACAAGTTTTACTAAATAAATTCAATTCTTGTGAGGTCAAAGTCCTTTTCTTTTGTTCTTAAAAGAACTTAGTGAATTTATCAAGTGAAGGGTTGGTGCATTCAAACCTAGTTTAATTTAGACTTAAAATTTACTTAGTTAATCTTAGGTTTATAGTAAACAACCTTTAATTCTTTATAATTAAGGTTCTTAAGTACAAGTTATTTATGGGTCTTGTTAGGAATTAGAGTTTTCTTTTGCTTGGTTTATGAAAGATCCTTGGCAAGGTTATCAAGATTGAATGCGGGTTTGGTACGAGTTAACCACGCTCGTATCATAGTGTCTATCGGCGCTATGTCTGGAAAAGGCATGCCAGGCCTAGGTAAAGGAAGGCGTGTCGCAACTCCTATAATTGACAATCCATACAAAATTGGGGGCACTGTGCTCATAAGCTCACCAAGAACTGAACTACTAGATGCCATACCACTTGCATGAGCCATTGCCTCGGTCCTAGAAGTACTCTCCTCATCAAAGCAGGAAGAACCTATTCTCTTTCAGTAAGATCCTCGACACTGCAGATAGCCCTCCTAACTTGTGTCATTTACAAGTTATCACTAACAAAGTTTGTTTTATATTTGTACATAAATAGGGGAAAAGGAAAAGATAAGAAACATACCGGATCATAAGATGCTACCTCAGAAGCAGAACAACTCTGAGATGCCCATGAAGTCCTAGCTCTGGAACTAGAAGGCATTGCAAGATTAGCCTAAGGAGCTGGTGGCGGTGGAACAAAGCCATAGGCTATAACGTCAATCAACTATGGGATCATGGCATTCACATAAGAGAAATTCTCCCCCTCCAGGAAGCGTTCAGAAGAATACCCTCTCTTGGCTACATCAAGCTCATCCCCAACAAACTCTCAACCTCAAAACATGTCACCAGGTGGTAGAAAAGGAACTCTCCTCATATGTAGTCCATCCCACCAATGATAAACTTGATCGCCCAAGTACCACACTCTATTAAAATACCACTCAACAACACTCTTTACTGAGTCAGATGTTAGGCCATCGCCATCTCTGATGACAAGTCCCTCCTCACTAGGCACCAACATGCACGAATCTGTACAAAAATGAAATAAGTAGAGGCTGCCAAAATAAAGAAGAGAAGAGTCAAGAAAATACGCTATACCCTATCAAAGTTTAAGGAACTCATGTAATCCCTAGCCTTCGCAGGACTCTCAATCAGATCGTAAGTCTTATTGATCCACTGTGGGTAGCATGGAAAGCCACTCACAAAGAGATGCTCAATAGAAGGATAAGGGAGAATCCTAAACTCATAAGCCTAAATTTATAAAAAGAAGGAGTTAGAATACCCAACATCAACAAAACAACTACAAGAGAAGGAGTTGCACTCACATCCAGCACGGATAAGAAGCTATATATCCTCATGCCACCTCTGCAGGCCATATCCAAGCCAGAATACATATGAGAAAAGGCGGCTATGCCCCAGCTATACTTTGGGAGATCACCCAAATTCCTCAGTACGGGTAACAACCACAAGGAACTAGTGCCCGAAGCATTCAGGAAGATGACAACATTGAGCAAATAGAATAAAAACATCAAGCCAACTGCTCTGAACTAACCACTCCAGCATCATAGTTTGACCTAACCTCAGTGATAAGCTCCATATAATGAATAAGGGTAAAACTAGCCTTCTTTACCATTGTAACACCCCCAAACAACTCCATAGTATAGTTGTCCCTCTCCGTTGCAGATTATCCTTAATTGCTGAAAGGGACAGGCTCCCTAGAGAAACTCAACCCAGTGATAGCAGCAAATTTCAATGGAGTGATAGTCATCTCTCTAAAAGGAAAATGAAAAGTATGGGTAGTGTCCATCCATCGCTTGACAAGGGCATACATCGCAATCTGACTCGATGTGTAAAAACTACAATTGAGGATACCATCAAAGCCCTTACCAACCACTAAGTACTTCACACATAGAGGGAGACCCTGATAGTACAAGCTAACCTTATTGAAGCTACTAGGCAGCGCAGTAACACATCTACCAAGCTATAGCCAACAAGAAAATAATTTTCATATGATAAAATCTAAAATTATATTTTCTTCATGTTTACAGGAATAAAATTAATAATCACATCAACAGCAAGATAATGCACAATAGTAAAAGATAGTAAAAGCTACATGGACAGCCATAACTAAGGATACATAGACAGCTAAGAAGCCAAAGATATAGTGAACGAGGAGCTAAAAGCACCAAAGTAGATAACAAAAGCTAAAGGAGATAGAAAAGTTGCTAAATAAGTAGAGAGCAAGAGCTAAACATACAAGTGAGTGCTTAAAAATAGCGAAAAAGCAAGAAAGCACCAACAACATAAATTACAACAATGAGATCCAACCTCACGCAGATGAGTAGTCCAAGCATGGGTCCCTAGGCTGTGAACAACATGAATCACACCTCCTCTAGTGAGCTCGCGATGACTCTAAGAACTAGACGAATGAGAAGTAGCTCCACCACCAGTCTCATCAGGCTTTATAGCTTCATCAGCAGTAGAGGTCCCTGTACCAGTCTGTGTAGCTTCTGTACTAGTCTTATAGCCTTTGTATCACCAACCTCTAAGTCCAAATCATCGAGAGTCAAAGAGACCTCATCAATATTGTTAGGAACATCACCAAATAGGGTGAAATCTATAGTGAACAAAGAGCAATATAATAAGAAAAACAGAAGAAGAGGAGTGAAAACACTCAAAAAACACAAAAAGAAGTCACAGAGGGTCACAAAAGAGGTAAAATCCTTTCCCACAAGCTGAAAATGCATATTTAAAAGTATGGACGCGCATGTTGGCCACGCAACCATGCACATTATGCATGGTCCACGCAATTGATTGCGTGGCCACGAGCCCTCTTTCTCGTGGTTACGCACTCTTTTTCCTTGTGCGCACTCCGAGGCACATGTGCACGCACTCCGAGTTCCCTGCACACACATCCCCAGCATCTCATACATGCATTCTAGTACAAAGACACACATCAAATGCACAAACACGAGCATTACATGTTATAGGACACTACATTGGACATCACTATCTCAAAAAATTGCATCCATTGTCTGAAAAAAGAGAAAAACAAAATAAAATGACACAAGCTTGACATATCTATGATTGCTGCATCATCACGTCACAAAGAAAATATCCGCAGCAGGACAAATGATGACATTATTACTGCATCATCTCTGTATCATCACTGCATAGTAGTATTTTCATCAAATGCACATATAGGCACGTCACACACACTTCAAGATGCATGAGACATATGCACACTTTGAGACATACACATGAATGCACTTCGAGACACGTGCACACACTTTGAAAAATGTACATGCATTTTAAGACACGCACTTCGAGGCATGCATGCATTTCAAAACACGTACACACAAGTGCATGTGCACACATACAATAGGGGTTACATCTACAATTAGAGCCATAGTCAATGCAGCGAGAGCTACAACAAGAATTATAGACACTGCAATAAGTACCAGACCACCAAAAGGGGAAATACAGCAAAATGAGAACATGATCGCAAAGAATAATGAAGCAAAAATCTAGACAAGCAACAACAGAAGGGAATACTTAGCACATGCAAGTGCTAAACACTAAAGAAGTGAAAGGATTTTCTTGGATGAAAGAGACACCAATAAAAGCAAAATGGATAGACAAAGCACAATCCAAAGAAACACATCATATCCATAGGGAAGTACTCCATCCCACCTTGTTTTAAAGAAAATTCACATGTGCATTCATGCATCCATGCACCCATATGCATGTTTTTGTCCCAAAAATATTTTTTAGTGCTCTTGGAGGTTTACTCGCACTAGAGAGGGGGCATATGATAGGGACGGACTAGTCGACCTCGGCAGTGACCTTCTCACTTTGATGAAATTTTTAAAGCATCCCGACTTTGATCAGCAGCTCTGACCTGGGATTCTCACTTCTAATCAATCTAATTCTTGACAACATCATGATAAATAAAAATTCCGCTAAAGGAGAATTAGTTGGGAACCGAGATGTTTGGGAGCCTACGATTATCATGTTAGACCTTAGAAGAGGTTTGAATACAAAAGAGAGAGAGAGAGAGAGAAAAAAAAGAAAGGGGGAAAGAGTTAGTGAGTGATAAAGATCATACTCAATCTACTTCAATGCTCAAGTCTCGAGTAAGAGTCAGTCTTTGACAGCATTCACGTTGAGTGACAGAAGGCGGGGAATGCCTAAGAAGAGAAAGAAGTATGATCTAGCATTTACCTCCAAAGGGAATAACATGACATCAAGGGTTGCCTCATGCATTGCGGTTCTCAGCGGCCTCACTTGGTGAATTTCTTTCTTATCATGTGGAAGACTTGCTCTTCACTTGGTAATTACGGATATCCTTGGCAAAGAGTTACTGGTCAGACCTCAGAAAGGTGTCAAGAACCACATCAAGGCAAGACAGCCATAGCCAAATAGACTCGAAGTTCCTAACACGCACCACTTACCGGTATAGGTAAGCCATTGAAAGCATGAACAAAAGCCTCATGCATCACGATTTTGAAATAAAAAATGCATCATAACATTTTATTTTTACACACATCATGACTTTAGAAAACCACACTGCACTCTGGTTTCTTTGAAACCTGACACTTGAGGCCCACATAAGGCTATACAGTGTACCCTCACAAAAATTTTACATGCACTCTGGTTTCTTCGAAACCTAACACTTGAGGCCCACATAAGGCTATACAATGTACCCTCATAAAAATTTTACATGCACTCTGGTTTCTTTGAAAGCTGACACTTGAGGCCTATATAAGGCTATATAGTGTACCCACTCACAAAAGATTTTACATGCTCTTTGGTTTTTTGAAACCAAGCAATTGAGGCCCATAGGGCTATACAGTGCACCCTGCTTTATGGTTTGGAAAAGGTCATATAGCATCCTCATAAAAATTTCATCTCACAATTTTCAAACTTTGCTTCCTAGGCATCGACAAGGTGGCAACTTGATTGATGCATGAGAAGTAGGCCCTAAAAATTTCATCTCAGAGTTTTCAAACTTTGCTTCCCACGCATCAATGGTAGCTTGATCAATGCATGTGAAGTAGGGGGTTGCCCCAAAAATCTCATCTCATGGTTTTCAAACTTTGCTTCCCATGCATCAACATAGTGGTAGGTTGATCGACACATGTGAATCAGGGGACAACAGTTGATACCCAAATTTTGACAGTCCCCAAAGATTCAAAGATAAAGGTTCTTGTCAGCTAGAGACAGGGGAAAGTTTCTTTGGAAGTTTTCCCGGGCATGGTCAGATAAGATGAATACCCAAAAAAGAACCTGAACCAAACCTCTAGAGTGTGAAACCGATCATCAAGTCTTTAAGCTGTACTTCAATTTTGCCAACTATGAATCATCAGAATGATAAGTTGCTTAAAACGTGTAACTCGTCAGATCGGTATTCATCTCGTAGGACCAAAGTTCAACTTAATGAAAAAATGGAAGCCAATTTTGACAAAACGAACACCATAAATGTGTCTGAAAGGTCCAAAAATCATGGAAAAACATTGTACAAACCTAAAAAACTGACCTCAAGAGACCCGCGTAATGCGTGAAAGAACACGCGAACGTGCAGCTGGATGCGCAACTACGTGCCCAACCGCATGGCCACGTGCCCCCTAGCGCGTGACCACCTGGTCAAGCCCATGGCCATGCATTAGGCTGCACATTCTTGCACGCAGATGCGTACTCCCGAACGCACAAGGGCGTTCATGCGCGCCTTAAATCCATTTTTGCCTGCACCCTTTTTTTGGTAAGGAACAGAGAAAAAAAAAACCAAAACTTTGCCAAATTGAAGACTCGGGACTCCCATTTTAACATTTAACCAAATTTCTAAATTTTTCTTAGGATTTAGACCCAAAATTCAAACCCAACTACATTTAAGTCAAAGCATGCTATAAGGGTAATCACCCAGTCTCTCTGAGGATCTCCCAATCATTTTTTATTAAGAATTGCATTTTTATCATCCTCTTCATCTTATTTCTATCATTTTTTTATTTTTTTATCATTTTTGCACCTTTATTCATTTTGTTGTAAATGTTTATTATTGTGATAAAGTTGTGATTTTTATGGTGATTTTGTAACACCCGTACCCTAACTATAGATACATTTACATTCATTATCCTTATTAATTGAATTTAAGTATAAGTTAGTATATATAATTAGACTAGTATACCGGGTCTAGCCAT
>CATIWM010042214.1:0-10172 GCA_949671775.1 Mallotus repandus | reverse complement strand
TGAGACACAATACAATATCATTCTCCAATGCCATGTTTGAATCTTGATTCCAAATATTAATTTGGTCTTGGATACAGCCATATGTCTCACACTGAAAAGAAAAATACACAAAATATAAGAACAATATATATATATATATATATATTTTTATAAAAATATTATAAAAATAAATAACAGTAATATAAAAATAAAAATAACTAAATTTTAATAAAAAATATTATAAAAATACATAAATTAACCACACATAATACTAATATTTTACACATAATCATTTTCCCCCTTAGTTTAACTTGTAATTAATTTGTCCTAATTAAAAAGCTCTCTTTTCATCTTGATTCAATGTGCAGGTGAATCACAAATGTATAGATGGATCATGGATCTGTAGTTTTTTTTTTTTGGATATTCTGCAGTCTTATGCATAGGCTTCTGAGTTTATCAACTTTGATTCACTTTCTTTTTTTTTTTGTATATTTTTGGAGTCAAAATGGGTGGATAGTTGAGCCTGCAGTGTTGCACGAAGTCTGTAGTAAAATTTTTTAGTATTGACTTAATTTTTTTTGTATCTAAAATTAGGGCTTTAACAGAGGTTAAAGTGGTTGTAATTAATTAGGGTTTTAACAGAAAGCTTAAAATGGTGGTTGTAATTATTTTGAACCTGTAAATATATTGGTTTGGCCCAAAATTATTAATGAAATTTATATATATTTATGTTTTTGTTATGAGGCCCATTTATGGTTAGGCTCAATCCAATCCGAGCCCAAACCGAAGTCCAAACCAACTAAAACCTAAAATATTCGGCTACTAATATTTCAGTTTTCTCTTCCATTTAGGTTCGGTCCAAGATTTCCACCCACCAAAATCGATCAGTTCCATGCCCAAATCTTCTGACCCGCCCGATGCACACCCCTAGCTTTATATACGAACACTTAAGGATTTTTATTAACTTTTTTGCAAAAAAAATGACCATTATATCTTTATTTGAACATATGTATTCTCTAACCCCATTACATATAATCTCTAGCATTTACCACAAAGTTTATGTTTGAATAACAATGAGAATTGATGAAATTATTTTTAAAATATACATTTATAATTTTTTAAAAAATTTTTAGTTTATAAAAATCATTCATTAATATTTCTTAAAAATTTAAAAAAATTAAAAATTTCACAATCAATCCATCTACATTTAATAAAAAGAATTAAAAATTTTCTATACAAAAAAATTTATTTTAAAAATTAAAAATTAAAAAATTTTTAGATTTACAAAAATTAAAAGGAATTAAAAATTAATAATTTTTAGATCTATAAATAAAATTTTAAATTTTAAATTTTTTAAAAAATATAAAAATTGGAGAAAGATAAATGCTAGGGATATGATGTAATAAGATTTACATAATTTTTCAAAAAAAAAAAGTTAGAGAAGATAAAGATATAATGGTCATTTTATATAAAAAGTCAACAAAAATCCTTAAGTGTTCGTATATAAAACTATAGGGAGATTAATATTCAATTTTAAAATAAGAGGTTTTGAAATATAAATTATGTCTAATCTCAAAAAAATTAATGTAATTTGTCAAAAAAACTGGCAGACTTAATATTTAAAACAGAAAAGCACTCCTTAATCCTTTAATAGGCACCGGTTCGAATCCTAGGTCCAACAATTTTTTTTTATTTTTTAGATTTTCTAACTTTTTTTATGTTTTATTAATTTAAAGATGAAACAACAACAACAATAATAATAATAACATAAATTTATTAATTTTTTGTACAATACATATAATTTTAATGAGGGAACAATAATAATAATAATATAAATTTTAATATTTATATTTGATACTATTATTATTATTATTATTTCATCATTTTGAATAAATAATAATAATATTATTAAATTATTTTAAAATATTCATCCTCTTTTTGTTAATAATAATAATAATAATAATTTAACATCTTTTGACTATAATCAAGACAATTTTGAGTTTTTACAAATAAATAAATAATATTTTAATTAAAAATAATATTATTCATACATTATTAATAATACTAATAATAATAAAATAACATTATTATTTTAAATATTATTATAATTAAATTAAAAATAATCATAATAATATTAAAATAAAAAATTATAATATTATTTTTAATATTATTATAATCAAAACAATACATAATCATAACAATATTAAAATAAGAAAAAAAAACACAATTGAAGTGGCCTTTTCCATAATCATAACAATATTAAAATAAGAAAAAAAAAACAATGAAGTGGCCCTTTTCCAAAAACAATTGAAGTGGCCTTTTCAACTTAATAAAACGGAAAAAAAATATTGGGGCATTTCTGCCACTTCAATGCCAATGTTAAATTAAAAAAAAAAATCTTCCGAGCTGTTTTTACTCCAGTTAAAGCGGCAGAACTCTGTGCACAATGTCATTTCATAAAAAACTATCATAAATTGGTAATAATTTTTCAAACTACTCCAAATTTAAAATTACTTTTAAATCCACTCCAAAGGATTTTTTTTTTTTTTACATTAAATAGATAAAAAGCCCTGCAGGTGCAACTTCTCTGAACTTCATCGCTGGCTCAGCCTCATTGCTGCTGCCCTCAAAGGTGTTCAGTAATAAGTGTCGATGATGATCTGCAGAGCTTTCTGAAGCTCCGCCTGCATCCCACATCCTCCACCTTGATCCAGAGTGCCTGTGCGGCCTCAGACCAACCGAAAATATTATTAAATGCCTCGATATATTGTACCAAGAGTGTGAAAGTCTGATCCTCCCGGACATAACTGATGAGTTCCATTTATCAAAAAATTTCAACAAATCCTAATGGGCCTGGCTTACATGCACAGCCGAAGAATGGTCCATCACAGCAAGTTCATAAGACAACATGAGCATTATAGATTTTGGTATTTACGCTGGTGCGCTTCAGTTATTACAGTCCCCGATAAGATAAGTCTGAATGGTTTCGGATCAGATACAGGATGGGTTTGGAGATATATGGAGTTTTGGATTATGCATTTTGGAGATAAAGTAAAGAAATTTCTGATTGCTGTGGATGGGCAAGGGGATTTGGCGAGCTTAGTTAATGCGAACACGCGAGCACCGCGAGCGCGTCTATGGCTTTGTTTCTTGTTTGCAGAAAAAGGGGTGGAGCGCTGTGCAACTGTTACGGCACCATTTATACTGCGGCGGAAGTAGGTATAAATTGGTGAGCATGTTTCAAATACTTCGCCTTCCTCAGTTCTGGTCACTGTTCATCATGTGGGTGATTTATGTTATCATATTGTATCATATTATATTAATGTTCAAGTAAATAAAATTCATGTGTATAAAATTCAAGTAAATAAAATTCATGCCTGTCTTGGGCGGATGGTAAAACATCCTGTTATAGGATCAAGATTTGATGGAGAATAAGATTCGATTTTCAACCCCTTAGTTTCTCATTTTTAGCCATGAATCTTAGCCCTCTCGGGTAGTTGTTAAAGAAAAAAAAAAAAATTCACTACATAACTGGAGGGGTTTTTCTTCCTTCTCTTCTTGAACGAATCTTCTGCCTACAATAAAACCAGCGCAGCGCATGTTTCAGCCGATGCATCTGCTGCTTTTATTTATTTATTTTTCTGCAAAAAAGCCAAATGAATTACGATTCAAGTATATGTTAGCTTAATTTGTTTTAGAACAAAGTAACTTGACTCATTCACTGGATTGGTACTGGCAGCAGCAGTCTCGTCTCTTCTCAATTAACAAATCGGCCTTACTTGATTCTTAATATCAGTGTAATTATTTAAAAAAAAAAAACATATATCAGTGTGATTAAATTAATTATTTCTTTCAGTTTAATTAATTAGTTTCCTTCTACTCTAAATAAACATCCATATTAGGCAGGCTGCAACTGAATTCATTAACCAGGAATTTTGGCAGGAAATCAACCAAATTGAAAGATTGACTTAAAATTTATTAAATTATGCTAAACAAAACACATATATAAATTCTAGAATATACAGTGAAATTTATCGATCTTGGGAGCCCTTCTGACTACAATTTACTGCCATATATACATACATTCATCTGCTCCTCTTAGTCCCAAGCGAGTCATCGTTCATCAGCATTGTAGGATTCGGCGACCGTCGCTTAGGGTTTACTCTAACTGGAGCCTGATAGTCACTGGATCCAATGAGGTGAGGAAAATTAAGCTTAGCTTTGCAGCCACGCATCTCGAAAGCAGCCTGGTCATACGCCAAAGCTGCATCTTCAGGTGTCTCATAAGTTCCAAGCCAAACCCTAGCTCCATTCTTTTTTGGATCTCTAATCTCCGCCGCGTACTTCCCCCACGGTCTTCTCCTTACACCTCTATATTGCGGTCCTTTAGACCGCGCGTTCTTCTTACGCGCTGGCTCCACATTTGGACTAGTAGTAACCGCATCTTCCGGAGTAGTACTACTGCCAGCAGCCTCATCAAAACTCTCCGATTTGATATCGACTGTTGAATCTAACTGATGATTCGACGGATGAATCCATGTCTCAAAGTCACTGCTGCAAATGCTCACGTCATCCGGTTGATAAACACTGAAAGATGGATCATCAGTCAAAAGGAGACTAGTGAAGCTGGAGTTTTTTTCTTGGAATGAATCAAACGGTGGTGGAATAGGAAGACTAGTTAGGGTTTGAAATTGATGATGATCATCAAGAAGATAATGTTGAATCGAATCGAAGAAAGCTAAATCATCATCATCAAAATTTGAGCTGGTACTTGTATTTCCTGATCCTCCCCACATGCTTTCTCTATTACTTTGATTTTCTGCTTTGTAGTTAGGGTTTTTTGGATTGTTGATGTTGTAGCTTTTGGCTTGATGAAGATCACAAATTTTTGTGGCTATATATATATATTTTTAAGTTTGAAGTCATTATCCTGAAAAAGCAGTATTTTTATTTTTTTAATGTTATTTCTTTGAAACTTCATGATGTGATGAAAGATGAGGACTGGACTTTCTTCCTTCACATGGTTTATTTTTAATTATTTGTTCACCGCCTTTTTAATTTGTTAAGTGGGGGATAGTTAGATTCTACATATAGGACTTCATGTTTCGCTTGTAATGATGAAGAATTAAACAGTTGTTGAATATGTCACTTGATTGCTTAAATATTACATAATAATTTGCATCTGATACCCAATATTTAGTAGTTACTATTTCAGAATCAAACCGGAAGATTCACGAAGAAATAAAATTTTTTCAATATTTATTTTTCATACATAAAATTCTAGCTCAAAATTTTATTTAAAAAAATTCGGACTTTTTACCATTTAAATTATTAATATATGTTGAACATGAACAATCCAATAATAATTTTTTTTTTAACTAACAAACAGAACATTAAGTAAAAACATGAAAAATGCGCTAATTTATTATTCATAGAGGATGAAGCTCGTAGGAATCAAACATTATATATATATAATCATTAATAATTCATCTGTATATTATATAATCAGAAAGTTGCAAAAAGAGTGACACCATCCACTGCACCAAATATTCCTTCTTTCCATTAATCTAATCCTATCCTAAATTCTAAACCATGCTTTCAATGGCTTTTACCAAAATTTTGATCCCGATTACCATATAATTAATATATACATATGATGATAATATATGAGATATTTTATTCTTCTTCTTCTTATTATTTTTTTCTTGAATAATAAAATAATAATGATAATTTATATACACGTGTTTATAGTGCGTATGAATTTAATTTCAACCCTTTGAAATCCATTCACTTTATTCTCAAACGCTGGATTGCAAGAGCACACCCATGTGCAATGAGTTATATAATTCATGAATTATATATTCCAGTCTCCATTGTTCCTTGTTTCGTCCAAATGGGTTAATTCTTCTGCATACGCCTTATTTGAAAAGATCTCAATTTCAATAAAATATGCTTCACCTAATAGCGCATTGTCTCTCTCAATGCATTTAGATGGTGCTTTGCATGTTTTCTTTTTTTTTTCCACGAACCTTATTTCTTAAGTTTGCACCTAGATCTAGTTGAAGATCAAATGTTCTAGATTATAAGTTAATCAGTCCGAATATAAATGCTCATTTGTTTATTATTCTATTCTATTTTATCGTTCAAGGAGAAGATTATTTAGTATAAGCAGCTTATTTGAAGTTTGAGACGCTGTTTATATACATACGTACTATTTTCTATGTTTATGGTTGCTGTTTTTAACCTCTGAATAATTTTTACTCGCATTCAAAAACTTAACTGAAATAAAGCGTCTGCTACATCGAGGTAATTTATCTTTTTATTCTATATATGAACAAATAATCTTATGCATGGTAGATTAATTACTTAGTGCCTATTTGTTTTGATTAAATTAATTTTGCAATATTATCATTAATTAATAGAAACTATATTCAAAATGCACGTTTTATCCGGAAATGCTCCCTTACTATTATTCAAAGTGCAATTTTACACGCCTATTCAAATGTTAACTACTGTCCGTACTATCTTAAAATTAAAAAGTTAAAATATCAAAACAATTATACATATTTAATTTTCGTCGAAGATTAAGATAGCGGTGTCATCAATCTCATATTGAAAAAAAGTGGAGTAGGTTTGAATTTATAAATATGAGTGATGCACACTTTAATAAATTAGTCTTATTGTGAGTAATGGTCTAGTGACAAGTAGTATTAAACTTTATTTTTTTAATATGAGATCCATGAGAGATGTTAAGATCAAGATGGGTCTGTCTCCTCCTTGAGTATATAGCCAGTGCAACGAAAGCATTACACAATTGGGTGGGTTGGATATGAAGCCTAAAGAGTTTTCTCTAATGTGGGATTCCATGAGAGATGCTAAGATCAAATAGATCCTTCTCCTCTTTAGGTATAAAACCAGTGTGAGAGTGTTGTATAATTGAGTGGGTTTGATATGGGGCATGTAGCCAATGCAACGATGACATTACACAATCAGGTGGGATAAAATATCGCTACACACTCTAATAGGTTGAGATATCAAAATTGAGGTGGGTCCTTTTGGGTATAAAGTTAGTGCAACGAGGGCATTGCATAATCATATATGACCACTTCTTTGCATATGGAGCCGATGCAACAAGAACATTATATAATTGGATGGAATATAATATTATGAATCCCACATTAAAAAGAAATGAAGTAGGTTCTGAGCTTATAAACACAGTAACTACATGATCTAATTTATTAGCTTTTTAGGAGGAGATAATTACCCATAAAAGTGAACCATTTTATACAATAAGAGACAGATTAATCTTTTCAGGAGAAGATAATGGTCTCATAATATGAGCTACTCTACACAAAAAAGGATAGTTTTAATAAACAAGGTATATTTCACAACTCTTATATATCTAATAGGATCGATGTAACATTAATACTTAACTACATTAATTATGCAAATATCGTACATCATAATTTTTAAATCATACATCATTATATAAATATCATCACATCATTTTATTTTCAATTACAATAATATGAAATCACTATCAAATAAATCACAAAACACTACAATAAATCATAAATAATACTCTATATAAAAATTAAACCCAAGTTCTCATTCTTTGGGTCTTAACTCAATAATTAATCGGTTTGCATCTCATTCGCCTATAATTTGTTATTTATATTCTGTTTGCTTGCGAAAAATATTTTGTTTTTAGAAAATATTTTTCAAAAAATTTATTTTCCAAAGAAAATATTTTTCGATATTTGGCTACAATACTAGAAGACAATAAATGAAGAGCGAAGATATTAAAAAATAAAAGAAAAGACAATAAATGAGGAGAGAATGCATTGGAAAAGATATTGAAAAGAGATTTTCTATTTTTAGAATGATAAATTATTTTTCCTTATTTTATAGTTATTTTTCTTTGACTAGCAATTTATTTATTTTTAACTTATTTTTTTTGATAATTTAAATATTGAAAAAATAATAAAAAATATTTTTCAGAAGATTATTTTTCACAAACAAATGAAGCCTTAACTAAAAGAAAAATTGAGAATTGTATTCATAGTAATAAAAAGAAGTAACATATGCAATTGATTTAGCAATAACCAGTGGTCAAGCCAAAATTCATTTGACCTGCCTGGTGGTGTACGTTCTCAACCATGGCAAATTGTTTGATTCTCTTTCCCTTTGGCCTCGGAGAACAATAATCATACGTTAATTCTGACGAAGATGAACTAAACTTGATGAGGAAGAAGATTGCTCCGGCGAGCTGCGTTTATTAATAACTCTAATGGGCTCATAATCATAATCATTGCCGATTAAGTGAGGAAAGTTCAGCTTGGCTTTTGAGCTACGCATTTTAAAAGAGGCTCGATCATAAGCTAAAGCCGCATCCTCTGGCTTCTCATAACTCATAAGTACCAAGGCAAATTCTGGCACCATTTTTCTTAGGATCCCTAATATCTGCCGCAAACTTCCCCCAGGGTCTCCTCCTCACATCTTTGCCACCCTTTTGATGGGGCGTTTTCGTTACGCGCGGCCGCCACAGCAACCACCTCTTGTTCGCTAGTGACCGCGCGCATGATCATCTTCAGGCTCTGAAAATACATTGGTCGTCAATGTATTTTCAGAGCCTTTGAATGGAACTGACTTAACGGAGTTGCAATATTCTCCTCTTCATGAACACCTAGAACGGTACAAGTAATTGAGAAGTCCTGAGGAGCGTCATGTCGAAATGCTAAATGACCATTGCAGGTATCGGAAGAGAGGATACTGGTTAAGCTGGAATCATGAAATATATTAATATTAATTATTTATTGGGGTTTTAACTTTCAGAATAGTTTTAATTAGAGAAGATATTGCTGAATCGACTCCAAAAAACACAAATCATCGCTAGGCAGCTGAAAGGTATTTTCCCAATACATTGATCTCATTTGAAGAAATTGAAAAGGAGTTGCTGAGTACCGTTGCTGGATAAACTGGTGCTTAATAGTGTCTGTTATGTGGATTTTTTAACGGCTTGTAGATGATGATAGGTGTTTGTTGATGATGATAGGGGCTCTTTCCATGAAATTGCACTAGTCAGGTGTTTTTTTCACATGGTTCAATCAATCTATTTCTTTTATTATTATTATCATTATTATTGAAATTTATTTGGAATCTCCACGAAGTGGCTGTTAGATTAAGAAAGACAAAATTCTTAGGGACACATGTGACATTAAATTATACATGCATATGTATTGTTTATATATTTTAATTATAGTGTGCATCAGTAGGTTAATCACCTCATTTTTATATTCAATAAATTAATTAAAATATATCAATACAAAATAATGAAGAATTTTTTCAGATAAATCATTCATATAAAAAAAGAACATATATATATATATATATATATATCACTTTAAAACTTTACTCAAATAATTTTGAAATTTATTCTAATTTATTTCATGTTTAAATTTTAGTTTCAACTATTTACATTTTTATTTTTTTTGACAATAAATCATAATAAAAGTCACTTATATACCATTAATTACTTCAAGTATATAAAAAGTAAAAAATGAAATTAATGTGATATTTTAATTAAATTTTTATTATATTTTAATGTATCTTATCTCTTCATATTTAATTTTATTTTATTCTTATTTATTCTATCTTTTCATTTCTTTACATTGAAATGCATAATGAGTTAAAATGAAAATTTTCATGTTATTGAAGAACTCCAAATAAAATTTAGAGGGTAAAATCATGTAGGTGGCCAATTAATAATAAATTTTTTAAGAGTTGATAGTCAAAGGTTTTATTTAGGGAAAATGATCTGTCCTATCCTCAACTTTGAATCAATTATCAATCTAATCTCATTTTCAAAGTTATTTCAGTTTGCTATTCCAACTTTTTGAGTTGTTCCAATTCTATACAGACGACAATGAACGTGTGCCAAATCTGACGTGTCCATCTTACGTGGCATAATAGTGTCTGACGTAGCAAAAAAATTTAAAAATTGAAACTCACATGATCAATTATATCCTCAACTTTTTGAGTTACGTCAAATCCATCTAGACGACAATATGAATTGTTTGAATCTCAACATTTAGAATAATTTACTGAATTTTATTAGAATTTTAAATAATTCATATTAAACCTATCTCCATCCCAGGTAGCAGAAATTCAATAAGATAGGGCCACTAGCAGAG
>CATIWM010042212.1:0-35112 GCA_949671775.1 Mallotus repandus | reverse complement strand
CCTGGTTGTGGTGCTAGCTTGTATTAGAGAATCGAGTTACCACCACTTTCAATTTGTCCCAGTTATTACCCTGGGTGGCGACTCCTCATCTCCACGCCATGTCTTTGTGACAATGGTTAGTGTGTTCCCTAGAGCCCTGAGATCAAACAGTGTCGCGGTTGCAATAAACTTGGGCGCGCGCTAAACCCCGCCGTCTACAACATTGCCATGTCATCATCCATGTAATCACATTACATGTAAAGCCATGCTTATGTGGCTACCATGTGACATGCTTAGGTGGCACCTCC
This sequence comes from Mallotus repandus, assembly GCA_949671775.1. Lineage (NCBI taxonomy): Eukaryota > Viridiplantae > Streptophyta > Magnoliopsida > Malpighiales > Euphorbiaceae > Mallotus > Mallotus repandus. The sequence goes on along the minus strand of CATIWM010042212.1, from coordinate 34,825 downwards.
TTAAATAAGTGGGTTTTAAGTTTGGGCTTATTTAACTCTTAAATAAACCCATCTCTACAATATCCACTAATTAGTCACATGGGCTTAATTTAACACTTAGATAAAGACCACCTCATTAATACACAATTTTATTCAAACCCATTTCTATCATCCATAAGCTACATATCTATGGCCCATCACATGGTCCAAGTCCAAAGTATAGTCCTAACCTTTGAATTACATTTTGAGATATGCTAGATCCCCACACAAGCAAAAATCCAATTCAATTAATTTAATTAATTAATTAAACACTTTAATTAATAATCAAATTAATAATTATCATTATCAGTGCAACTCTTACGTGTGTGACTTACTAGGTTCAAGTCTAAATGGCAATGGAAATAATAATATTAACTCTTAATATCATTGGATTTCCAAGCTAAATGTGAAAATCCCAATTAATCACATTTAGTTTCCATAAGTTGTGAGTGACCCCCAACATAGATGTCACAACTACCAAATTGGAAATGAATGCTATCCGTAGATTAAAAATAAGCATAAAACATAATTACTGTGCACTCAATGTCCCCTCATTACAAGATCCCGACATTAGCTAGAGTCGTGGTCAGTCAAACTCTAATTGCCTCAATCATATTACCTCATCTTCAGTTCAATTCTCGATAAAACATGACTTTTACTAAAAACTCTTTTTAGCACTGAAACTCTTTTCAGATAAGTCAAGTTTGACTTGGCCAGGTACTTATTCATCAAGAATAACTTAGATAGCATAGGATCTTATCTTGGTTCACTTCCAGGTAATGAATTCCATCTTGACCGATGATGTGCGTATTATTTACGTATTTTAGAGTTGAATTTTAATAAATTTTAAATAGGAAATAATTTAATTTAAATAGTTTTTTGGTCTAATTAGGAGTTTGTTTAGTAATTAGTATTTGATTAGGATTTTTATTATTATTTGTCTATTTAGAAACATATATTTAGTTTTTAATTATTGCTTATTTTTTGTAGGTGGACCTGCCAATTAAGGAGAAAATGAAGAATTTAAAGTTGAAATTGTCAAAACTCCCAAAAGTTTCAAGCTAATCGCAAGCCATATTTAAGCCATGCAGAGCCAAATTATATTTGGATGATTAGGAAGTCCTGTGATGATAAGAAAGTCTCCTATTTTGCAAATTAAGAAGATTTGAGACCAAAGTGGACTCTCCCTAACCCTAGTTCTATATTAAGGAAATTAAAACAACTTTTGTAAGAGAACGGAGAGACAGAGAAGAGGAGAGATGCAAAGGCAATAGACGCAGAAAACTAAAGGATTCGACAATTGTTAAACAACTTTATTATGTTTTTCTTAATATTTTGTTCATGGATTTTTCTATAGCCATGCACAGCTAATTTTTTTTTAGAATCATGGTTAGGAGTAGCTATTCCATTATATGAATTGAACACAAGTATTTATTTGATTTGAATTTCAGTTAATTCTTTGTGTTGCAATATTGCCTAGTTATCATTGCAGGCCTGTTTGATTGCTTGTTTATGGATAAATTCACCAATGAGAGCTAGGGGAATTTATCAGCTTAAGAACACTTAGAACTTAGATCACTCGACCACGAGAGTAGGCAAGCTCTTCAAGGAGTCACGACAGTTTAATCACGGTGAAAAATTAATTGCTAAAAATCTTAATGAGCTAGGATTAACTTATTAATCAAGATAGTAGGTTAGATTTTAATCCTTGAATTCTTAATTGAACTTGAGAGAGTCTTTAGGTAATTTAGAGCAATTACCCTTAACTGAATTCAAAAGATAATTTATTTTATAATGTGTTCAAGATTAGAATGGAGTAGTGAAACTAAACCTAGATTTTAAGCATTAGATATCTGATTTTAGTTTTCTTTATTTAGTTGTTATTTGAATTTTACAATTACTCAAATTCTTTTTCTCGGTTTGCTAGCTAGGTTATAGGTAAAAATAATTAGTAGTCAATATACAGTCTTCGTGGGAACGATATCTTATGTGCTACAATCATGACTCGTGCGCTTGCGAGTTTTGAGAGCAACAACCGATCACTCATCCCTATATATAACCGACTAGAGCCATCACACGCCATATACCCATACATGGCTAGCACATATATGTAAGTGGTAACAAACTCCAACTAACCATATGTGGATGACCACGTCGCCTCAAGTCAAAGGACCATATGCACAATTATGTCCAAGATAGTGATTGTTGACAAAAGTGAATTTCCATGCAATCACATATCTTATATCACTGTTTGATCCACCCATCACATGAGTATCCACATGTCTATTTTGATATCTCATATCAATTAGCATGAGACTCACTACCTCCCACTATCGATATCTTATACCGATCAAGGAAAATAGACAGAGGTGATAGTCTGTGGATTAATACTACCCATAAATTAATCCTAATGACTATGAACATTTTATAGCATATGTACTAAAAGAGTTTGTCACTCATATTATCAACTCTTAGTAATAAACTCTTTTAACATAATGCTAAAGGGTAAACACTCAAATAAATAAACACTTTATTTAAATGAATATTTTATTACCATAAGGATAAAAGTACAATGTCATTTATTTTACAAGAAATGGCACTAGGGCACATCTATACTAACATAACAACACTGCTTCAGCTGAAATAACATGCCCCATAAATACTACATGATCAAGCCAATACTTACATTTACTGAATTTGGCATATAATTTATTTTCCCTTAAAGTATGTAATACTTGCCTCAAATGTTCAACATGCTCTTCTTCACTCTTAGAATAAACCAGGATATCATCTATAAAAATAGTCACAAATTGATCTAAAAAGTGCCTGATTATTCTCTACATCAAATTCATAAATGCCGTTGGTGCATTGGTTAACCCAAATGGCATTACTAAAAATTCATAATGGCCATATAAGGTCTTAAAAGCTATTTTAGGTACATCCGCTTCCTTGATCTTTAGTTGGTGATATCTTGACCTTAAGTCTATTTTATAAAATACCCTTGCACCTCATAATTGATTAAATAAATCATCTATATGGGGTAATGGGTATTTATTATGTACTGTTACCTTGTTCAATTGCCGGTAATCAATACACAACCGTATTGTACCATCCTTCTTCTTTACAAACAACATAACTGCTCGCCATGGTGATACACTAGGTCGGATGTAGCCTTTGTCAAGTAATTCTTGCAATTGTACCTTTAACTCTTTTAGTTTTGCTGGGGCCATTTGAAGAGGTGTTTGTGAAATAGGGGTTGTCCCATGTTGCAAATCAATTGAAAATTCAATTTCTCGATCAGGGGGCAATCTTGGAAGCTCTTCCAGAAACACATCAATAAAGTCTTTCACGACTAAAATGTTATTTAGCTTTAACTCTTCTTTTTTTAGTATTAATCACCTATGCAAGATACCCTTGACATCCTTTTCTAATAAACTTTTAAGCTGTAGTGGCTGAGATGATACAAGTAGGCATTGCACAACACTCTCCTTTAAAAGTAAATTTTTGCACCTTAGGTGGATTAAATACTACAAACTTTCTATAACAATCGACTGTGGCTTGATAGGTGGATAGAGCATCCATGCCCAAAATAATGTTAAACACTTATAAGTGTATTCGTACTAGGTTCACATTTAACACCCCCTTCCTTATTTTTAACTCACACCCCTTATTCACATGATTACACATAATAGTTTTCCCAACAGGTATATCCATAACCAAACTCTTACTCATCTTACTAGGCTCTTTCTCACCATTTATGAAAAATAAAGATGAAATGAATGAATGTGTAGAGCCAGGATCAATTAAACAATAGACACTTCTTCCCAAAGTAGATAACATACCTGTGATCACATCCAGAGAAGAAATAGCCTCTTGTTGTGTGATGGGATACATCCTGGGCTGAATTACAGGTCTACTACTTTGTGCTTCCTGACCTGTCTACCTAGAGCTGTACTAGCACTAATGTGACACTTATTAAGGATGCCAAGCATACATTGTATGCATATGACTAACACATGACATATTCATTAATGTTAAAATTTTAACTCATAATTCCATATATGTAAAACATATCACACACCAACAAGCTCACAGCTTCAAGCAGTTCACATCTTTCTTCATATTATACATATACAATAAATTAGCCTTAATACAAGATATGAAAATTCACTAAGCATGCGACATTCAAGAAAAACTGAGGATGACCTCTTGCTGACCCACCTGACACAATGCTAGTGTATCTGATGCAAATATTTCTTCAAGATTGACTAATTTCTTTTAATCCTAAAAAATAATGCTGAGGGGTGAGCCTGCAACTCAGTAAATGAACAACATAATATCCTATGAAAACATAGCATATAAAGCATATAACATTATCAATCAACAATCCATTTGATAATTAACTTATAATTTTTTTATTAGCATGCACATACTTGTTATAGCATAATATTTTCTTCTAGACAACAATGTACTTATGAATTACATGTAATTCAAAACATTTTTTTTTTCAATAAATCATGGATCCCAATACGCACATAGCCCCGCCATAAATATTTTTTTTAAATATGTATTCCTTTTCTTTTCTTTTTCTCTTTTTTAGTCGTTTTACGTTATATAAATGGGATTCCATATCGCACACAGCCCGACCTTATTCACAAGTAGCATTGCATCCTTATATTCATTCAACCATATTTCTTATATTTACATGTACATCAAGAATTCACCGCACTCTCACAACACTTTATTCAACTCATCATCAACTAAATGCATCACATATCACTCCATAAAGCAAATTAATATCTCCTCCATAATATATAAGAAAAGAATAATATACCAAAAATATATCAAAATATACCATACTACAACCTGGCAGAATTGATAATGCAAATTCAAAAATACCACAAAAATTCCACGATATGAATATCAAAGCCATATTTTTTAGATCAATAATATTATAAGTCTAGATTAATTTGCAACTGATTTCATATTAATTGGATAATTATAGAAGGAGAAACATAAAACAAATCCACCAAGGTCAAACTATCAACCAAAACTAAGCAATAAAAAGTATTGCCCAAATTGGCCTTCAAAACAGAAAAATTAAGCTTCCTATATTTCTATTAATTTTGTATATAACATCTCTAAGTTTTCATAGAAACAAACGGAACCCTATTTGAAGTTATAAAATTCCAGATATAACTTCAACAAGAATTATATTCTCACCCAAACAGGACACCCGGATTCAATAACCATTATTCATAGATACAATCTCATTTATATGTAAAATCTCATCTCGAAATAATCAACCATCAACACAATAATAAAAAATTAACACCTATCAATTAGAACATATATATTTCTCTTATCCAATCAAGTTAACAAATAAATTTATAATTATTTATTTTAAGTGTTATATTCACATAGAACATTAAATTATTCACTTACATTTATTGCTTCCTTCCCTTTGTTTGAATTTACTTGTATATCAGCCTCTTTTCCAATTTGTTTGGTTGAAATAGATAATAATTCACTTTCTTTAAACACCTAAAAATTAATATAATTAAATTACCTAAGCATGTAAGCCTACCAACTATAACATATTTAATAAGGTGAATTTAAAAATTTTCCAAAACTTCTATACAATTAATCTCAAGATAAAACTTTTTATATCACTAAATCTATGTGTCTAGAGTAATTTAAAATTGATTTTATTTCAATTGAAGGTGTATATAGGAAGAACCCTAAGAAATAATCTATCATACTCAAATCATTGATAGAATTTTAGTAATAAAATGTTTAGCACAAAATGACCATCGAAACAACAAATTTCGGTTTTCCTTATTTTTTTAAGTTTCGTAGTAGATATCTCTAGATTTCTATAGGCACAAATAGAAACTAATTTAGAGTTAGAAAACTCAAGTTATTGATTAAACAATATTACTGTTCATACTTGGTCGAACTTCAGACTCTTTTTCTTCTTCTTCTTTTTTTCTTCCTCCTTTCTTCCCACTTCTTTTCTATCCATAAGTTTTCTATCTTTTTTTTCTTTGACGGTTGTCACCTATCCCAAATTCTAGTGCCTTCCATTATTATCAATTATTTATTTATTTATTCCTATTTTTTTATTTTTTTATTTTTTTGAGACAAATAAGTGTAAAATTTTTAATTATATATATTTTTGCCACAGAATCAAATTGTAGAAAAATCTTTATATACATATATGTGTGTTTGTATATATATATATATATATATATATATTAATCAACTTAACGAATTTAAGTCCTATATTATTTTTTAATAAATCAATTTAAACCCTTAACTTCCTAATTCTTGTTATGGACTTAATTGTAAACATTTATAATCTTCTCTTATTTAATATTGGAATTAATACCACATATATCTCATGTATTTCTCATGTCTATATATTATGCATGTTATGCAAATAAATGCAATGCATTAGGTGGGCGTTACATTTCTCCCCACCTTAGAAAATTTCGTCCCTGAAATTAAGTGTGACTCACCAATCTCAGGAAATAGGTAGGGGTATTGAACCTTTATATCCTTTTCCACCTCCCATGTAGCTTCTTTTGGTGAATGTCGACTCAACTTAACCTTTACTATTGGAATTTCTTTATTACACAATTGCCTATCAAGAATTTTAACTAGTTCTTCTTTATAATTTAAATCTTCGGTAAACTGTATTTCTATCTCTTGTACTACATGGCTAGGATTAGATCTATATCTTCTTAATATGGAAACATGGAACACATCATGTTTTTGAGATAATTCTTGTGGTAGTGCCAACTTGTAAGCCAAAGGACCAACTCTTTCTAATATCTCATAAGGGCCAATGTAGCTAGGACTCAGTTTTCCTTGCCTGCGAAATCGTATAATGCCCTTCCATGGTGATACTTTGAAGAACACTTTTTCACCCACATCAAACTCCATCTCTCTTCTATGTTTATCTACATAACTCTTTTATCTGTCTTCTGCAGCCTTTAAGTACTTTTTGACTATTTGAATCTTATCCATAGTTTCTTGTATCAATTCAGGACCTTCTAATTACCGCAATCCTTCCATATCCCAACAAATAAGACTTTTGCATTTTCTGTATATAAAGCTTTATAAGGAGCCGTCCCAATACTTGAATGATAATTATTATTATAGGCAAATTCAATTAATGGTAAGTGTTCATCCCAATTCTCTTTAAGTTCAAGCATATAGGCTCTCAGTATATCTTCTAATGTTTGAATTGGCCTCTCTGATTGTCCGTCTGTCTGGGGGTGGAATGCTGTATTGAAATGTAACTTTATTCCTAAAGCCTTTTGTAAACTTCCCCAAAAATGAGATGTAAACCATGGATCTCTGTATGACACAATTGATGTTGGCACTCCATGTAGTCTTACAATTTCTGATACATATATTCTAGACAATTTATCTAGTGAATCACTTTGTTGCACAGGTAGAAAATGAGTTGATTTGGTAAGTCAATCAATAATTACCCATGTAGCATCATGCTTCCTCAAGGTTTGAGGCAATCCAAGAATAAAGTCCATCATTATTTTCTCCCATTTCAACTCCGGAATAGACAATGGATGAAGCTTACCAATCGGTGCCTGATGTTTAGCTTTTACTTTTTGACATGTCAAGCATTTTGCTGCATATTCAGCTGTATCCTTTTTCATTGTTGGCCACCAATAAAAATATTGTAAATCCCTATACATTTTAGTGCTTCTAGGATGCATTACGTAATTTCTTCTTTTAATTTCTTCTTTTAATTCTTTTATATTTGAAACACAAACATGTCCATTAATCAACAACATTCCATCGTGCCTCAATGCAAACTATTTATTCATTCCTTTTTGCACCCTATCCCTCATTTTTCTCAAATATGGATCATTCATCTGCTTTTCTTGAATTTTATTCTCCAGTAAAGGCTTGACATGCATGCTAGCAATAAGTATATCATCTCGATGTGCAAATTCTACATGTAATGTTCTAAGCTCTACTAATGACCTTATTGCATGGCAAGTCATTCAAGCACTTCCCTCAATGGCTTTCCTACTCAAAGCATCAACAACTTTGTTGGCTTTTCCTGGATGATAATCTATGGTACAGTCATAATCCTTTATCTACTCCATCCACTTTCTCTGCCTCAAATTCAATTTCTTTTGTGTTGGAATATATTTCAAAGTTTTGTGGTCAGTCAAAATCTGAAATGTTTACCTGTATAGATAATGCCTCCATATTTTTAGAGCATGTACAATTGCTGCCAATTCTAGATCATGTGTCGGATAATTCAGTTCATGACTCCTTAACTATCGAGATGCATAAGTAATGAATTTTCCATTTTGCATTAACACACATCCCAATCCCTGCTTATATATCCCTATTTCCTGATGGCAAGGTCAGAACTAGTGCATAAATTAATCTTTTCTTTATTTCTTCAAAACTTTCCTCAAATTTAGAATCCCATTTAAATATCTCATTCTTATTCAGCAAGTTTGTTAATGGTTTAGCAATAATTTAAAATCCTTCAACAAATCTCCTAAAATACCCAACCAATTCCAGAAAACTCCGTACCTTTGAAACATTTTTAAGGGGTTCCCACTCCTTTATAGCTGCAATCTTCGAAGGATTCGGTTGTACACCATTTTTGGAAATAATATGCCCCAAGAGTGCAATTTATTCTAACCAAAATTCACATTTACAAAATTTTGCATAAAGTTGCTTTTCTCTCAAAATCTACAACACTATTTTCAAATGTTCTTTATGTTGTTCTTGAGTCTCAGAACAAATCAATATATCATCAATAAACACAATGACAAATCGATCTAAATACATATGGAATATTTTGTTCATTAATGACATAAAAGCAGCAAGTGCATTTGTTAGTCCAAATGGCATCACAACAAATTCATAATGCCCATGTCATGTTCGAAATGCAGTCTTTGGTATGTGTGTTTCTGAAATTCTTAATTGTCAATACCCATACCTTAAATCAATTTTAGAAAACACAGTTGCTCCTTTTAACTAGTCTAACAAATCATCAATTTATGGAAAAGGATATTTATTCTTTATGGTAACCCGATTTAATTTCTTGTAATCAATACACAATCTTAAACTGCCATCCTTCTTCTTTACAAATAAGATCGGCTCCCCATGGTGATGTACTCGGTCTAATAAACCCTTTTTCCAATAATTCTTCTAACTGCTTCTTTAATTCTTTCAACTCTAAGGGTGCCATTCTATATGGTGAAATTGATATTGGTGCTACCCCAGGTATAGTTTCTATCTCAAAATCAGTCTCTCAATGTGAGATAAACCAAGTAAATCTTTTAAGAATACATTTGCAAATTCTTTCAATATTGGACATCCATTAATCTCAGACTGACTTTAGTCACATCTACCATACTGGCCAAATAAGCTTCACACCCTCTTTTCATCAAATGGAAAGCAACAGTAGCCAAAATTAAACAAGTTGGGACAATTTTTCTTTCACCCAAAAAAACTATTTTTCTCTATTATGAGGTCTCTATAACAACTTCTTTTATTTGAAAATCCAATATAGCATGATTTTAGATAACCAATCCATTCCTAAAATAACATCAAATTCCTTAAGTTTTATCATAACCAGATCCGCATGTAGTATATTCTCATTTATTACCACAGGACAAGATTTGAAAACTTTATCTACAATTATAGTACCCCTGGCAGGCATTGATACACAAATATTATACCCCAAGGTTTCTATATTGCTATGAATTTTCAATGCAAATTCATATGAAATAAATGAACATGTTGATCCTGGATAAATTAATGTATAAGCATCAAAACCATAGATAGAGATTATATCAGTCACAACATCAGATACAGAAGGTGCTTCCTATCTTGTCACTGCATATGCTCTAGCTTGGGGCAATGATTGCTGAGGTTGGCCTAGCTATCCAACTTGTACCATATTAGAACCTCCTCCTCGTTCTATTCCTCTACCTCTTCCTCTATTTATTCCTCCATGAGTCATAGTTTGATCTATGCTACTCTGCCCTATAATTTGGCTCTCACTGGCTCAATTCCTACTCCAACAATCTCTAGCCATATGTCCCGGCTTACCACAATAAAATAAAGCATCTGCCTTGGTCCCCAACACTCTCCATTGTGAAACCTACCATATCTAGCACATGGTGAACTATATCCCTGACTAAATGAAACACCTCCCTCACTTTTTTTACTCTCTGCTCTACCCTGACTATAACCACCTTGCTTGTTTCTACCCGATATTATTGTGATAGACCTGCTCGTGCTTTGCTGGCTAACTCTTCTCCCAAAATTTCTATTCCCATGAAACCCAGTGTACGCACCCAATTTCGGGATGATTCGAGTTTGGATGTGATAGAGGACTCAATGATGAAAATTGATTGTTAAATTAAATTTGTTGGATCTGATTAATTTGTTTTGAACTAAATTGTAAATTATTTTTAGGAGCTATTTTTTATTTTATTTATTTTAATTATTATTATTTTTTTTAAAAAAATACAAAATTAAAAAAATGAAAAAAGAAGAAAATTAAAAAAAATAAATAAGTTTTCAAAAAAAAGGAAGGAAAAGAAATTAAAAAAAATGGAAGAATGGGCCAAAGTTGGCCCATTCATTTGCAAAGTCAATTTGAATTAAGAAATGGCCAACTTTGGCCACAGTATGAAAGAAAATTTTTGGTTGGCAAATTAGAGGCAGAAAATTTTTGGTTAGCAAATCAGTGGCCAAATTGGCCAATTTCGCTTTTTTTTAAAAAAAATTTGATTGGTTGTTATTTGATTTATTTAATAAATATTTATTGATAAATAGGTATTTATTAGATAAATAATAAAAGCAATTGTTTTTAATCTTGTATTCTATGTAGGGTTATAGGTGTTTTTTACTATAAATACATCTTTTCTTTTCACAGGAGGGGGGAGGCTCCTAGGGTTTTATTCTTTTCTCTACACTTTTTGATTTTTAGTCGTGAGTCAAAACATACTCACTCGACTTGATTTTTTACGTACTTTTTTCGTTCCTTGCCATAATCATATCCAAATAAATAAAAAATCATAGACAAACACAACAAAAGCCACAGACTTTCATTAATGGTGACAATCCTTCTGAAGAAAATCAATACTGCATCATTCTCATACATCTTCTTTCCTTTTCTTTTTATTTAATTTTTTTTATTTTTTAATTCATTCTAACCTTTTTTTAAAATTTAATTTTGTTTTATGTTTTGGTGGGGATGAACACATGATTGAATCGAGAAAACTCATGAAGATCCATGGAATGTCATGGATTAAATCCCTATGGAATTTTATGTAGTCTTTTATTATTATTTTATATTGTGTTGATTTTTATATTTATTTTATTTTATGGGTTGTATTATTATTTTAATTTAATTTTTAGTAGATTATTTTAATAACCCCAATAGTGGGATTAGTGAAATCCTATATGTGTGTTATAGATTTTATTTTAATTAATTGATTAGTAATTAGGGTTTCAATTGGGTAAGTAAAATCAATGATTATAGAGATAATTAGGGTTTTTATCAAAATTGAATTAGATTTAAAGTGAATAGAATTAAGGGTGCTTATTAATTATTTTATTTGTCCATTAATTAATTTGATCTTTAGGCCTATAATTAATTAAAATTAGGTTAGAAATCATTCAATGCATGTTTTAATTTATTTATTTTATTTTATTAATTTTCATATTTTTTTTGTGTTTGTTTGTGTTTAAACTCATAATTTTAGGTTTTAGGTTAATTAATTTGATTCACTTTATCTAATAGGCTTAATAATTTAATTAGGATTAGGGTTTAATTAATTAATTTGATTTTTAGGCCCATAATTAAATTTAAATTTTAGGTTAGAGATAATTTAAGTCCACTTAGTTAATTTAGACATAGGTCCACTTGGATTAATTTAATTTAATTTAGACTTAGCCCATTAACTTAATTCTTTTTTATAATTTGTAGAATTAAGGCCAATTAGATTAAAATATGTAGAATTAGGCGCACTAATTAAGGCCTTCTCATAATTTGTAAATTTAGGCCCATTTTAGAAATAAAATAAATAGACTTAGGCCCATTTAAATAAAATTGAGTAGGAATTAGGTCCATTAGCTTTAGGCCCATTTGTAAATTAAAATATATACATTTCACTCACTTTAATTAAAAATATGTAGATTAGACTAACCTAGGGTTGATGTGCTTTATATGAATGCATTTCTTATATGTTTTTTCATGATTGGTTGCCTTTGGGATTGATGGATGTTTGATTAGGGTTTATATAAAATTGCATGTAATTAAAGGATAAAATACTAATTCATAAAATAAATCTAAATGAACACGAGACTAAAAGAAGTTGGTACTCCATACCCAGAACTCCTGGTTATGGTGCTAACTTGTATTAGAGAATCGAGTTACCACCACTTTCAATTTATCCCAGTTATTACCCTGGGTGGCGACTCCTTATCTCCATGCCATGTCTTAATGACAGTGGTTAGTGTGTTCCCTAGAGCCCTGAGCCCAAACAGTGTCACAGTTGCAATAAACTTGGATGGGCGTTAAACCCTGCCGTCTACCTAGAACCTCTAAAAGAAACATCTCTTCATTTTCTTTCTAAACCAGTATACTCACTTGTAGCTTTTCTTTTCTTTGCTAACATTGCATCTTTCTTTGTCAGACACTCTTCTACCCTCAATGCAGCCTCTAATAAAGCACTGTAACTTAGTGGCTTCAAGGAAATCTTTACTCGAATATCCATTCTCAACCCTTTTTCAAACCGTCTCTGTTTTGCATCCTCTATAGCCACTTCTTCCAATGCATACTTTGATAACTGAGAAAATTGTATCTCATGTTATGATACTGTCATGTTTCCCTATTCTAAGTTCAGAAGCTCTATTTTCTTTCAATCTCTATACATAGGTGGTGTGTATTTATTTGCAAACTCCCTAAGGAAGTCGTTCCAAGTCAAGATCATAGGTCTATTTTTACTTCGTGAAATTAGATCCCACCAGTCTATAGCTGATTTCCTAAATAATGATATAACATATTTTAGCTTTTGCTTTGGTGTGCAATCCAGGCTATCCAACACCCTATCTGTTTCCCATAACCATTCCTTTGCTACCTCAGGATCAGTGGTCCCCTCAAATTTTGGAGCCCCTTATTTTCTTAGTCTGTCATAAGTTTTATCTATAGCCTCTGTTTCTCTAACTTCTACCACTGGTTGCATTACTGGATATTGGACTGGTTGGTTGACTATCCGATTAACTCTCTATAACATTGGCTGCATCATTTACTGTAAAGAGTCAAGAAATTAATGCATTATTGGTGGTAATTCCTAAGCTAGTTGTTATTGTGCATTTACATGTTCAACCCCATGCACAGACTCAGACTCACTTAGGTTAGCAGGATCATCCTATTAAAAATACAAAGACTTAGTCTTAATTCTTAACATCTGTATGTATTTATAACATGTACATGCATTGATAATTTTTTTTATCCCAAGGGATTCTAAACCGTGCTTTGATACCACTAAATATGACACATGTTAAGGATGCCAAGCATACATTATATGTATATGACTAACACATGACATATTCATTAATATCAAAATTTTAACTCACAATTCCATATATGTAACACATATCAAACACTAACAAGCTCACAGCTTCAAGCAGTTTACATCTTTCTTTATATTATACATATACAATACATTAGCCTTAATACAAGATATGAAAATTCACTAAGCATGCGACATTCAAGAAAAATTGAGGATGACCTCTTGCTCACCCACCTGATACAATGCTAGTGTATTTGATGCAAATATTTCTTCAAGATTGACTAATTTCTTTTAATCCTGAAAATAATGCAGAGGGGTATGCCTGGAACTAAGTAAATGAACAACATAATATCCTATGAAAACATAACACATCAAGCATATAATATTATCAATCAACAGTCCATTTGATAATTAACTTATAATATTTTTTATTAGCATGCACATCCTTGTTATAGCATAATATTTTCTTTTAGACAACAATGTACTTGTGAATTAAATGTAATTCAAAATATATTTTTTTCAATAAATCATGGATCCCCACACACACACAACCCTGCCATAAATATTTTTTAAAATCTGTATTCCTTTTCTTTTGTTTTTCTCTTTTTTTAGCCGTTTTACAGCATATAAAGGGGATTCCATATCGCACACAACCCGACCTCATTCACAAGTAGCATTGCGTCCTCATATTCATTCAACTATATTTCTTACATTTACATATACATCAAGAATTCACCGCACTGTCATAGCACTTTATTCAACTCATCATCAACTAAATGCATCGCATATCACTCCATAAAGCAAATTAATATCTCCTCTATAATATACAAGAAAAGAATAATATACCAAAAATATACCAAAATATATTATATTACAACCTGGCAGAATTGATACTGCAAATTCAAAAATACAACAAAACTTCCACGCTATGAATATCAAAGCCATATTTTTCAGATCAATAATATTATAAGTCTAGATTAATTTTCAACTAATTTCACATTAATTTGATATGTATAGAAGGAGAAATATAAAAAAACAATCCACCAAGGTCAAATTATCAACCAAAACTAAGCAACAAAAAGTATTGCCCAAATTGGCCATCAAAACAGAAAAATTAAGCTTCCTCTATTTCTATAAATTTTGTATATAACATCTCTAAGTTTTCATAGGAATAAACAACACCCTATTTGGAGTTATTAAATTCCAGATATAATTTCAACAAGAATTATGTTCTCACCCAAATAGGACACCCAGATTCAATAACTATTATTCATATATACAATCTCATTCATATGTAAAATCTCATCTAAAAAACAATCAACCATCAAAAAAATAATAAAAAATTAATATCTATCAATTAGAACACACATATTTCTCTTATCCAATCAACTTAACAAATAAATTTAAAATTATTTATTTTAAGTGTTATATTCACATAGAACATTAAATTATTCACTTCCCTTTTTTGCTTCCTTTCCTTTGTTTGAATTTACTTGTGTATTAGCCTCTTTTACAATTTTTTTAGTTGAAATAGATCATAATTCACTTTCTTTAAACACATAAAAATTAATATCATTAAATTACCTAAGCATGTACTACTACCAACTATAACATATTTAATAAGTTGAATTTAAAAATTCCCCAAAAATGCTATAAAATTAATCTCAAGATACAAATTTCCATATCACTAAACATATGTATCTAGAGTAATTTAAAATTGATTTTGTTTCGATTAAAAGTGTATAAAGGAAAAACCTTAAGAAATAATCTACAATATTTAAATCATTAATAGAATTTCAACAATAAAATTTTTAGCACCAAATGACCATTGAAAAAGCAGAATTAGGTTTTCCTTATTTATGTAAGTTTCGTATTAGACATATCATGGTTTCTTTAGGCACAAAAAGAACCTAATTTTGAGTTATAAAACTCAAGTTATAGAATAAACAATATTACTGTTCATACATTGTCAAACTTCAGACTCTTCTTCTTTTTTTCATCCTCCTTTCTTCCCACTTCTTTTCTATCCGTAAGTTTTCTATCTTTTTTTTATTTGATGGCTTCCACCTATCCCAAATTCTAGTGCCTTCCATTATTATCACTTATTTATTTATTCCTATTTTATTTTTATTATTTTTTATTTTTTTGAGCCAAACAAGTGTAAAATTTTTAATTATTTTTTTGCCCTATAATCAAATTCTAGAAAAATGTTTGTATACATATGTGTGTGTGTGTATATAACTTAATAAATTTAAGTCCTATATATTTTTTTTAATAAATCAATTTAAACCCTTAACTTCCTAATTCTTGTTATGGACTTAATTGTAAACATTTATAATCTTTTCCTATTTAACATTGGAATTAATAACACACATATCTTATGTATTTCTCATGTCTATATGTTATGCAAATAAATGCAATGCATTAGGTGGGCGTTACAATTAACCCCTGCACCTCTACTGGTCATCCTTCCTTAGAAAGGAGGTCTACCACCTCTACCACCCCTATAAGTTGAACTTTGGGTAGATCCCTCAAATAATGGGCATTCTTTTTTTATGTGACCCAAACCACCACACCCAAAATAAGTCAAGGGTTGTTTCTTGCATTCCCCTTCATGAACTCTCCCAAAAGATGAACAATAAGTACTACCAACTCCTTGTACACATGTTGGACCACTACTTTGTTGTCTAACTGAGCTTTGGCTCACTTGGGGTTGAGTAAATTGAGGTCTAGTTCTAGCTGAATAGCCTCTGCCCCCACTATTAGTTGTCTCTGATCTTATCTGAGATGAACTTTCTCCTTTACTGAAGGACTTTCTTCTATCACTCTATGATGAAAATTTGGACTTCTTTTCTTGTTCTATTTCTTGTTGCAATCTTTCTTTCTCAATAGCTTTTTCAACCTAACCTCTAAATTGTGCTCCTTCATACAAAGATAAGCCATCTCGAATCTCCACTCTCAACCCCTTTCTTAAATCTTCTACATTTTTGCTCCTCAGTAGGGAAAATGTCTGTAGCAAATTTATACAATTCTTCAAATTTGTCCATATATTCTCTAACTATAGAAATACCTTGGATTAAATGGATTAAAGCATCTTGTTTATTGCTTTTGTAAGTCTCTATCAAATATTCTCTGCAAAACTCTACTTTAAAGAGCTCCCATGTCAAAGTTGTACCATGCAAATTTCTAACTCTAGTAAATCACATGTCTGCTGCCTCATGAAGTAGGCCATAGACATTACTCTCTTTCAGAGCATCAGTGAGTTCAAGAGTAGTAAAAGCTTTTTCTGTGGCCTTCAACTATTTATCAGCTTCCCCAGAGTCTAACACACCATGAAAATCATAAGCTCCACACTTCTTTGCTGATCCTATTAGTTCTCTAGGTTTTTGGTGATGTTCCCCAGCTGCAAGAGCTATAATACGGGGGTTAATAAGTACCACAAGTGGTACTGGAGGAGGAGGTGGAGGATGAGGAGGATATTCAGCCTCTCCTTCCTCTTCAGGTTCATGCACCTCTTGTTCATTAATATCATGTTCATTTACCTCTTCTTCAAAAACATCTACGAGAGGAGGATTCTTATTTGGTCGGCCAACATTCTGAAGCCTAACAAGTCTTGCACCTTGGCCTCGACCTCTACCCCTACCTCCTTCCACACGCGGTGGCATTACCCTTCAATAGAAAATTAACAAATCAACTCAAGACTATATGTAAAACACATGTCTACAGAATCTAAAACCCGCTCTAATACCAAAATTGTAACACCCCAGTTAAGATAGAACTCAACACCTAAAATTCCTAATACTTCAAGAAGAAAATATGCCCACAAGCAACCACCCTTCATCATTCTATTAAAAAGGGCTTAGTATATTTAACACACAAGCATTATCTAAATAACATACTTCTCTATTTACAACCCAAAATATATGCACATATGGATATGCCCATTTCACAAACTATACATACTATACGATTTTAAAGATTAAAACAACACCCAAAAGCTAAAATGTTGGCTTGACCTTGGCTCTAACGCAGAAGAGTGCAACAACAATGATCAACCACACTAAAACTCACTCCCGAAGTGGATATTCTAAAAAAAATATAATATTGAGGGATGAATACAAATACTCAGTAAGTAGATTAAGAATTAACAATGGGGAACATGTATTTCTCAAATACAATAATATATATATATATATCTCATGTATACTAATATAAATAAATTAACACATTTTCATTTTAAGACAAAAATTGATCAATTCATAAATGGAAGATTTCATACTTCACAAGGAACATCACATTTGTCAATATAAATCATCAAAATCAAGAGATTTAGTACACACTCAAGCTATAATTAATATTTTATGCTCTTTACTACTAACCCATCCAATATATTAGTCCCCTAAGAGCATTATACACACTTAGGTGGTAACCTATGTTACTCCCCCTAAGTGGTCAAATACATTTAGGTGGTAACCCATCCAATATGTTACTTCCCCTAAATGTTCATGTCATACACACGTGTAGAGATACGCCCAAAGGGTAAACCACTCGATTACATGCCCCAAAGGCATCAGTGTAATCAAGTGCTATCCTAAAGACAGTCAATTCATCAACAACATTCTTAGCATCTCAAATATCAACCATAACATGAGTGTGTCCCATTATCATTAAGCAATACATAGACATATACTTTCTATTTAGCAAAACTTTATCAAAATACAATACATGTTCCTAATATTTAGTAGCAAAATATCATTCATTATATCATTCACAAGGTAGGATCAAAACTCATTATAGAAATAATATCATCTTTAACAATAAACCAAATTTTAGTGGAAACATATATATATATATGTATGTATGTATAGTAGAGTTGCAACCATGACATTGTTAATTAATGATCTACTCACCGCCAACACACCAAAATAAGAAGACTCTTAAAAAAAAAGTACTACACACTCGAGCCTCCCTGATTCGGTCTCTTCGAGGTATCATGCCTCATTCCACCATCTCCTAATACCAAACATTATAACCTCAAAACCAAAAACAAAACCTAACACAAGAATGATTATGAAGTTCATATGTCATACTTTATGATGCAAGTTATGCAATTCAAGCAAATCACACAAGTTACCAAAATTCTGTCTAATGCAGCAGTCTAGATATTTAAATTAGTTGACTGACTTAATGACTGAATTTTGACATGAAAATTTTTAGATATATTTTCAACATATTTAAGTATATGAACACCCAAAATAATTTCAAAACATCAAGTATAAGGGCCTCAAATACTCGAATTTCAGAACCCACCCTTGCAGAATTACATACTGCAGCAACCTTGGAAAACAATTTAATTGCCCAACCAAACGAATTTATTTCGTCATGAAATTTTACCCCATGATAAAAAAAACATATAAAAGTGTCTTTATACCAAAAATGAGGTCAAAATAACAGAGTTAAGGGTCTGAAATCACTGAAAAATAGAGACAACCCTGCACAGCACAAAACAGAATTCTGCAGCAACTCAACATCTTCAAATCTTCATTTTTCATGTCTAATTAATACCTATAAATTAAATGCTCTTAAAATCAGTCATGTAAATGGATATTCTCTTCTCAAATCATACTACTCAAATCACTTTGATCATACTTGAAATCAAAGGTTTTAATTATAAACACAAATATACAACCACATGCATATGCTTAATTACTCAAAAATAGAGAAGATAGCTTCTTAATTACCTTATTCTTTATGGAACATAGCTTAAAACTTGTTGAACTCAACCACCCCTACTTCCTCTCTTCTCTAACCTCAAGCTTGAATCTTCAAACAAACAAGATAATTAAGGTGTATCAAGGTTAATTTGAGTTGGGTGATAGGTTTTTAGCTGGGATTTTGATTGAAATTTAGGAAGGAAGGATTTGGGAATTAGGTTTTTGTTCCTCCCCTTTTCTTCTCTTGGTTTCTCATTTTTTTTCTTCCCGTAAAGAATTTTTTTTTATTTTGTTTCTGCACTAATAATTTATGGGCATGGCAAACTACCACTACAGCCCAAATAATTTATAATAACTTCCCATTAATCCTCTTATATATTTATATAATATTTATATCCCTTTAGCTAATTTAATTAATATTTATGAAACAAAATGCCATGCACATGGAAATGAAATGCATGTATATTATGAGAATGAAAGTCTCACACCATTGCTAGAGAGATGGAACTTCAGAATTGAAAGCAACTTTCATGGATGGACGTAGAAGATAGAGACCATTCTCATTGAGTCCTCATAGGAGCACCTTCTTAATGTATCGATCCTTAACAAGAAAATAGGTAAGATGAAATTCAAAGAAGCAATGGTTAGCATATGTAAATTTTTGAACAGACAACAAATTCTTAACTTTTTTAGGAACATGTAACACATTTTTAAGAACAAGCTTACCACTTGTAGAGGGGAGAGGCAATACATGTGTTAGCAATCGGAAGCCCAAGACCATTGCCAACATGGAGTTGATCATTACCTCTATAAGCATGTGTTATTTGTAAATTGGAGAGGTCCGATGTGATGTGATTGGTGGCTCCGGTATCGGGTACCCAAACTGGTGGTTGATAATCACCATAGGTGGGATTGGTAGGAATCCGATTGAAGGATTAGAAGATGGCGGAGCAAAAGTAGGTTGGCGTGAGTACCTCCTTCGACATTTGTCAGCAGTGTGGTTCCTTCACCCACAAATTTGACAAGGAGCATGTGGGTAGCGTTGGCGATAGCTAGTAGTGGGAAAGGAATGTGGCAAACGGGGTGTGGTGGGCAACAAAGGGCCGGAAGGGCCTCTAACAGCAACATGAGCAAGAGGAGGTTCTTGAGAGGCTTTGAGCAGGATTTCATGTGCCACAAGTTGGCCATGGAGTTTATAGAATGGCACAGGATTAGGTTTGAGATTTAAAGCCGTTATAATGCTGTGAAAATCACTCCCAATGTTGCGATATACTATGGCATTAAACTCAGCTGAGGTGAGTTTTCTTCCAGCAGAACTAAGTTCATCAGATAAGGCCTTGGATTTTTGTAAGTTTTCAGAAACTGAGAGGTCATTTTTCTTGAATTCTTGCAGCTCAATATGAAGTTAAAGCTATCTATTTTGGGAAATAGAGCTAAACGCTCTAGCTAATGCATCCCAAACAGCATAGGAAGAGGAAAGATTAATGATGTAAGCAAACATAGGTTCAGTGAGGGATGATAAAATCCAAGAGAGAAGGAGCTTGTCATTTTTTAACCAAATAGCATAATCCGGATTTGGAATTTGAATAAGAGGATTGGTAGTGGAGGGAATAGTTTTTGTAGGTGCAGTAGAGGTTCCATCAGTGAATCCATGTAAACTTTGGAAGTGGAGGAGAGGAATAAACTGGGCTTTCCAGCGAGGTAATTCTTGTTGTTGAGTTTGATAGCAAAAGTATGGGAGAGGAGGATGAGAGTGCCGGTGTTGATGTATTAGATGTGGGAACAAGTTGTTGATCGGCCATTGTAGGAGAGTTGAATGCTGATTTAGTCTGCTGTTTTCTGGAAAAAAAAATTGATGTTTGAGAGCTAAAGCTCTGATACCATGTCAAGGTTGAAGGAAGAGAATAATTCTGTTGTGTATATCTTATTGATGTGTTCATGAACATATATACAAATACATAACTGATCAGATAGAGCTGATTTGAAAAATACAAAAATACATATGGTTACAACACGATAAAATAAATTTAAATGACAGCAGGTATATCTCTTAACAAGAACAAACTAGTTATGAATCAAATATAAACACCAATTAAGTCATCCAATCTTGGCCATTTTTGCATTAAGTCCTCAAAATTTTGGGAAACAGTTCCTTAGTCGTATTTATCCATTACTCAATACAAAATGTCCTTTTTTTTTTTAACATTTTAGTTCCAATACTTTTAAAGATTTACAATCTCTTACATTTTTTCTTGCCGTTTCCCATTTCAATCAGATGTATTCAAGAAATTCAAGTTTAAAGATAGAAAGTTCAAAGAAGACGTCACTCGTGACGTTATTGTTCTTGGCCTGTTTCAAGCAAGTTTTATGAGTGTGCATAGCATGGAGAAGATATTCTATATGATCGAAGCGATTGCTTTTACAAGGCCAAACTTGGAGTCATTGCTTGAGCAAACAAAATTTAGCCCTCATCTTGCACAGCGGATAGGGAATGCTCTGATCCCCCGCTTTCACAAAGTCTAGCCAATTCATTGCTTTCTGCGGAAAGATCAGTCTTCAGGTTTCAGTGACTGCAGTTCAATTAACTTGGCTGCCCAGAGGAATTAATGAGGTGCAAGACTACTGATATGTGGAATACAAGAAATTTTAGAATATAAATAGATGTTAGATAGGAAAAGGAAAAAAAAGATTAATCCCACTTGAAGAAGAATTCTACTTCGATGTCCTATTATTAATCCAACAACAACTCTACTCCAATTTCCTTTCCTATATATTAGGTGGGACAAATAATGCCGGTATTTGTTTCTCTATCAGGCTTTCTCTATTAGGATTTGTAGAAAAAAATTAGAGGCCATGAAGAAATTTCTATTCAACTGCTTGTTTAAGGGTAAAAGCAAGGGTGACAGATCAAAAGCATCAGAACGAGTATATATTCCACAAGAAATACTATGGCAAATTCTATTAAGACTACCAGCAAAGTCAATCAAACGATTCCAAGCCACGCATACCTCCTGGCTTTCTTTGATTTCAAGTCGTGAGTTTTCTCTTGCTCATTTACATCATCATCATGACAAATCTAAATATGGAGTCATTGAAGCTAGGAATACACATACTGATAATCCCTGCCTCTCTCTTCGTATTTGGAACCCCATAACTGAAGATGCTAGTGGTCATGGATTAATAGATACGCAAAATCCATTCGAGAAATATGGTCGTTGTTGCTATTCTGAAGCTCATACGAATGTCGAGTTACTTGGTTCTTGTAATGGTTTGCTAATTATGACCATTGATATTACTTTTTATCATTTTATAGTTTGGAATCCATCTATTAGAGCATATAAGAAATTCAGCAGGACTGAATTATATTCACAGTTAGAGTACTTAGCTGGGATTGGTTATGATAGCTCGAATGATAGTTACAAAGTTGTTCTAGCACATTATCATCGCTACTCAAAAACTTCGGTCAGAGTAGAAGTTTATAATCTTCAGACGAGTTCCTGGGAGAAAAAAGATTATCACTGTCGCCATAATTATAGGTTGAATTTCTATAATCGTAAAGCTAATCCCGGCACAACTCTGCAGAATGGAATCCCACATTGGCTTGTAAAAAGTCGGGTTAATGGTGAAGATGCAATATTATCTTTTCATTGGGCAGATAAAAAATTCAGGTATGTGTCTCTGCCTGAAGGCATGCATGAGTTCAAGTTCATATCTGCTTTATATGGTAGTCTTTGTGTAGGGGCAATGTGTTCTGGCGAATTAAATGTGTGGGTGATTAGAGACTATGGGACCAACAAGAAACCTTGGGTTAAGTTGAACATCTCTTTTCCTAATCCTATTAAGTTCGGATCTTTCTTAGTTCCTGTCGGATTTGCCAAAAAAAATGAAGTGGTGATAAGCGTGGATGGCAAGAGTGTAGCTGTATACAAGGATCTTGATACATATCAATACTTGTGTACCTTACTCACTACTAGTAATCCTCGTGCGACTGATCTTTTTGGGTCCAATGTGGTTGCAGCTTATGTTGAGAGCCTTGAAGACCCATTCTCCCACTAACTGCATATTGTCTTTTGGAAAAAGCCATGTATCGTCATCCTGACAAATTATTAAATGTTCCACTTCTTGCTAATTTGTCTCCCTATATTTGGGACATAAAAGAAAGTCACAAATATCGTATCATTGTCATTTGTTTTATTGGGTTTGTCTTTTTGCGCTATCTGTTAGGTACTGTAGACATTGCGGATAGCGACACCTATCGTGTCTGTTTTATTAATAGTTTGATGAATTAAGAAAGAGAATTTTAGGCATTAGGTGGTAGGCTATGAACAAAATGTTTGAAAGAACATTTACACTAGTTTTATTTTGTAATTTAGCTTTACCAGTTCAATACCTGCACTTTATAGGAGACTGTAGAGCTGTTCTTATATAGATATCGATTTTGGCAAGTTCAGTTTATTTTTATGCTATACTTGACATTCACCGAACAAGAGAGAAAGGAAAAAGAAAAAAGAATTATATTTGAAATAAAAACGGCAAAAAAGAATAAGTTTCTTGAAAATTTTTCCAATCTGAAAATATTATTAGACTTTCCAATAAAAACCATCTTCACTTTTTATATCAGGTGATATGTAGAAGTTTGATATAAATTGCAATTTTACAAATTAATACCTCTCAATTGCATTCTAATCCTAATTCCTAATTTGCATTCTAACTCTATAATTATCATTTTAACATTGAAATAGGATATTAAAATAGAAAAGTAAAAAGACAATGAAAAATAGAAAATAAAAGTTTTACGTATCTATATCTCTAAAGTTATTAAGTTCAAAATTTTACAAGCGTCCATCTTCATAATTTATAGCATTCACCCCCAAGTTTATATGTTGATTTATAAGATTCACAATATTTTTCTATAAAAATATAAAAAATCTTATTTTAAAATACACAGGCTCTATTTTATGTAAAACACTATAATTCTATTACATTTAAAACATTATTCTTCCTTTCCATAAAACTTATGTCTTTTATTCTAACTGAAAATATCCATTTTTTCAACTATTTCTATTTTTTTATTTTATTTGTTCAATTCTTATTATTACTATTCATATTAAAAATATATATGTACTCTTAATAAAAAATAATAAAATAAAATTAATGCAATAACTTTTTAAATTATCATTTTTATATTTAATTAAATTGTAGTTTTAATTTATTAAAATTATTTAATTAATTATTTAAAAATACGTATATTATTTACAGTCCACACAAAGTATAGATTCAAAACTAGTTTTGTTTAATTTTTTATTAAAATTATTGTTAAATAAGTATAAATAATTAAAATAATATTTATTTTAGAAGTTGAATTTTATAATAGTTTTATTACTATTAAAAAACAAGTGAACTATCATTGTGAAAGATGGCACATTTAAAATAAAAAAATTATGATATAAAAAATGAAAAAAAATAAATGTAAGCATAAAATGGCAAATTTGGTGTTTGAATTTTTACATTTTTTCTATTTGAGCATTTAAATTTTTTTTTTTCTATTTGAATGTTTGAACTTTGAAAAAACATATCAACCAAGTGTATCCAGCCTATTGTAAGCAGACTATGTTCTTAATAAAACTCAAATGGGGTCTACTTTTTTCCAAGTCATTTGTCATATCAGTTGCCACATTTATTATTTTATAAGTAGACAAAATTGTCCTTATCTTCTACAAATTTAATTTAGAGACTAGGATTTTAATCCACAAATAGCAACAAAAAAAAAATAATTGTCACAGCCCCGCCTTAACCAGAGCCACCACCAACACCTCCACTTTGCTTGCAGCCTCCTTCACAGTCCCAAGTCCATCTCGCCATTAATGATGCAGTCGTCGCCCACATTGCACCAGGAACACCCAAGTTCAGTTTGCTCACAAAGATCCATGATAAGAGCACATGAAGTAAAAATGAAAAAGTAGAAACTCATCCAATTATTGCATTCTGAACTTGTCATGTAGCTTGTACTTGTCATGCCTAGCTACACATAAGCAGACAAAAAAGTTGGAGGTGAATTAATTCATCAGATACTAGATCAAAGCATTTCAGCTAGCAAAAAAATTATAGAATAGTATTCTTACCAAAATTCCATGTGCAAACCTTGTGGCAATGATTTGGATGAGCGCATATGCTTATGTGACTACGTAGGTACCAAATAATGTCACCTTTGATACAATTGCAGGAAATGCTATCTTCCATAACTTTTTTGATTCCCCTGAAAATTTTTTTTTCAAATCAATAGTTTCTTTTCCTTCTGAATTGAGTAGGCTTTCATCCATTTTTCTCTGATCTTGATCTTGATGTTACAGATAAAATTTGAAAAGGAAGTGAAAATAATTATTGAAAACTATTTAGTTTGGCTCATCTCTAGTGAAAAGAAAATTTGAAAAATAAAGAACTTGTTGTTGATGATGACTGTGATGAAGACTAATTCTTGGTGCCGTTGAAATGAAAATCTTACAGCCACATATGAAGCACCCAAATAAAGATCCAAAGGAGAAGTAGATTCCATCATTAAAGCAGCATCATAAGCATGATATGCTTCATCGGCAGTGTCAAATTTTCTGAGCCTCTGCTTCTCTTTCAGGAATCTTTTATCTCCATAGTGTATCTACCACATGGTTTCTTTCTCATTCCCCTAAAATGCACCACATGGACTCTGGGATTACCATTAGCTTTAATGGCGAGATGGACTTGGGACTGTAGAGGAGGCTGTAAGCCAAGTGGAGGTGTTGGTGGTGGCTCTGGTTATGGCGGGGCTGTGACAATTTTTTTTTTTTTGCTATTTGTGGTTTAAAACCCAAGTCTCTAAATTCATTTTGTGGAAGATAAGGGCAATTTTATCCACTTTTAACAAATGTAGCAACTGACATGGCAAGTGACTTGGAAAAAAGTGGGATACTATTTTAGCTGACTAAGCACACAATTAGCTTAAAATAGATTTTTTCAAAATTTAGACACTCAAATAGAAAAGAAAAATTCAGACATTCAAATAAAAAAATTATAAAAGTTTAAATGCTAAATTTGTAATTTTTCTAAAATAAATGTAAGCATAAAATAGTGATGGCCATTGTTGGGTTGGGGTATACTAAAATTATTGGGTTTGGTCTTGGAATTGGGCTTGAGCTTGGGCTTCATCTTTACTTCAGGTGCTAATTTCAAAAATGGCCAGCAGGTGAACCAACCATTGCTCTGTCAAGAAAATCATCATTTTTACCAGCAATAGATAACAAAAATCACAGTCTAAGTGATATTTCGAACTGATAGCTTTGGAACCTCTTTTTTCCCTCTCATTCATCAAGAAAACACTCATCAAAAGCTCTTTGTTTCTTGATTTCTTTAATTTTATGTTTCTTAATTCTTTGCATTTTCTTGTTTCTTTTGCCTGTTCTTGAACATCACACCATGAATTTTGTTATTCTTCTTTGCATCTTGGTTCCCATTTGTATCCTTGCTTTCGCCAGTTTTGGCTATCTTGTTTACAGATCTTTAACATCAAATCATTCAACGTCGACCATTGAAGACAAAGATGATGACACTGCCATCCAAGCAATTGTGAACAATCTTGTTGAATTGATTGTGGACAATCTAGGTGAAGAAGCGATTGCCAATAGTACTATTGAGGCGATTGTGAATGATCCTGGTGAAGTGAGCAAGAATGATCCTGATGAAGCTACTGAGAGTAATCCTTATGATGAGGTAATGGAGAACACTAGAGAAGGGATTATGAAGAATCTTGCTAAAAGGATTGTGATTGAAAGTGGCGAAAATGACAACAGACCCAAGAATGAAAAAGACCAAATTTTGCTTGCCCTCGAGCAAACACATAAGAACACTTATTCTTTCAACGAATTTAGCATATTGACAAATTTTTACTCGTCCATCCCTCATAATCTTTAGTTAATACAAAGCTTATAACTTAAAATTAAATTGATAATTCAAGGTCAAAGGCATAATTTCAAAAATTTATAAGTTGACAATTAAGAAAAATAAAAGCAAATGATACTACTCACTCAACCTTTAGCAACCCTTAATATCTAACATATAAAAGACAGTCAAACCATTTTTTTTTAAAGAGAGTGCGTTTTACGCTCCATCTCGCAATTTGTTTTTTCTCTAACAAATCTTCCCACTCTTAGTGATCTCCTACTGTTCCCACACTTCTAAACGTGGATACCGTTAAGTGGGTCCTTTGAATATTTTTACTCTATTTAGAGCATTGGAGTAGATTGGAGCATATAAAGATTGAAATTAAAATATTTTGCTCCTTATTAAAAAGAGAGATTTTTTTATTATTTTTTTATGAAGCTACAATTTCATATGCTAGACTCAATGATCAACTAAGAATAAAAAATTGAGTATCATTTACAAGTTTTTTTTTTTTAACTATCAACTCACAAAATTCAATCACTCAAAAGCAAGTAAGCATTAAGTTCATTAAATTTTCAAAGGTCCTTAACCACAAATTATCAACCTAACTTAAAAGTCATAAATTAAGCATTAAAAAAATATTATGAAACATTTACAAGAAAAGCACATTCAATGTGCTCTACTCATCAGAAAGATAGGTTGCAAAATTTTAAATATGTAAATGCTAACATGCAAAAGCGAACATAATCCTAAAATTCTAATTAAATAAAATTAAAACACATAAAAGATAAAAATATAAAAATAAATCTAACTAAATGTGAAATACACGCAAATGTACCCCCCCCCCCTACACTTAATATTCACATTGCCCTCAATGTGAAAAATTAAGTGTTAAAGATGACAAACACACAATAAGTAAAAGAAAATAGAAAATAAAATAATGAAAGAAAAAAATTAAATAAGGAAAGAAGGACTCCCCTCACTATGGTGAAGTAGGATATGGAGGAGACGGAACATCATAGTCCAACATTTTGATGGACTTGTAGAGCTTATAGTTGTGATAATTTGGTTCTCTTTGAATGCCTTCAATGCAATGTTCCAGCTCATCGAATAGTTCATCAAACTTTCTCTTAAAAGCATCAAGATGGTGGAAGATTTATTACCAACCCGCATCTTTACTTGCTCGGCTCGGTTGAGCTTCAACCTCTTCTTCCTCTTCATCTTTTTCTTGGGAAGATATTGTAGGTGTGCAAGTGTTAGGTTGTCTCTTCTTAATAAAATTTTAGATTTTTCCAATGTGTTCTCTTGCCCACCTTCACAATTCTCATCACTCTCCTCAATTTTTCTATTTGCCTCCTTTTGACAACTTACTTCCTTGACTCATGCATCTATAATGTCAATATCCATACACATCTCATTCTTTAAAGTGTGTTCATTTAAATTCTTCATTACAAACTCAACACTCTCATCACCAACCCTAAGAGTTATTTTTTGCTCATGAACATCTATTAGAGCTCTCCCAGTATTCAAAAATGATCTCCCAAGAATTATAGGACACTTTCTATCCTCTTTAAAGTCTAACACTACAAAATCCACAGGGAATATAAATTTATCTACCTTTAGAAGAACATCTTTCATAATTCCATGTGGCTTTTGGATGGAGTGATCTGCCAATTGCAATGTCATGTTAATAGGAGTTAAGTCACCAAGGTGCAATTTTCTAAAAAGAGATCAAGGCATAAGATTAATACTTACACCTAAGTCATATAAGGATTTAGGAAATTCTTAAGTACCAACTACATAAGGAATAGTAAAAGTCCCTAAGTCTTTAAGCTTAGTTGGAATCTTGCGAGTGATGATAGAACTGCAAGTCTTTGTTAATTCCACTGTTTCATGAGCATCCCAACACCACTTGTTTGTGATAAGGTCCTTCATGAACTTGACGTATTTGGGCATTTGCACAATTGCTTCAGAAAAAGGAACATTAATTTGCAACTTATTGAAAATTTGCAAGAATTTTAAGAATTGTTCTCCATCTTTTTGCTTCTTCAATCTTTGAGGGAATGGTATCTTTGGCATAAAAGTGGAAGGTATAGATTTAGAAAATTCCTTGTGATCAGTTTTGGTTTCCTCCTTTGCCTTATCCTCCACCATGACATATTGATCCTCATCCTTCTTCTCATTCTCCTTAGAAATTTTAGCTTGTGTCTTCACTTCCTTGCCACTTCTTAAGGTGATAGCCTTTACTTCATTTGAATTAGACTCTGTAGTACTTGAAAGGTTTCCTTAAGCTCTTGCTCTCATGGCATTGGCAAGCTGCCCAAGTTATACCTCAATGTTGTGAATCGAAGAGGTGTGATTCTTTGCAATTTAATCAAACTTGGCCTCCATTCTCTTTTGGTTCTCCTCATGACTTGATAGCTTACTAGTAATGGCATCTAAAAATTTATCTAGTTTATTCTTGAAAGATGCCATTTTATCTTGCTATGGATGTTGAAATTCTGGTGATGCTTGTTGCCTTTGCAAGTTGTTATTACTAGGGAAGCTAGGTGCAGCCATGTTGTTGTTACTCCAGGAAAAATTTGGGAGATTTTGCACCCTAGGTTGTATGTGTTGGAGTAGGGGTTGTTGGCTTGCCTTTCTTGAAATTGATTGGCAATAAAATTAACTTGCTCATGGTATCTATCTCCCACCACACCTGAATTAAAAACACCAAATTCATTAGTAGAGTAACCTAAGAAATTGCGATTGTCACTTGAAGGGATGAGTTATTTTTATAAGTGAGGTTGCCAAGTTGTTTTGTTAATGCAGAAATTTGAGCTTGGAGGGCTGTCACTATGTCAACTTCTAGCCTTCTCATTTGTGTAAGAACTCTCTCAAAAGACCATAGACAATTATCAAGCGCCATTCTTTCTAAAAGTTGTGCAGCCTCATCCACAGTCTTCCTCATAAAAAATCGACCAACCTTAGCATAAATAGAATCCCTTGTGGAACTTGTGACTCCATCATAAAATGTCTTTATGATCACATCTTTCAGCAATCCATGATGTGGGCAGCTCCTCTGCAACTCTGTGAACCTCTCTTAAGCTTCACTTAAGGATTCATGCTCAAATTGTTGGAATGAAGTGAGCTTTTTCACCACCTTTGTTGTCTTTGATGGTGGAAAATATTTTGCTAAGAATGCTCTTGCCAAATCATTCCAATTTATGAAAGAACCGGATGGTTGAGATTTCAACCACACTTTAGCCTTATCCTTCAAAGTGAATGGGAACAATCTCAGCCTTAGTGCATCACTAGACACACCATTGTACTTGAGCGCATCACAAATCTCCAAAAAAATTGGCAATGTGATTATTTGGGTCCTCATTTAGTATCCCATAAAATTGAATGGTTGATTAGAGCATGTGCAACAAAGCCAGTTTGATCTCAAAATGGTTAGCTTCAATGTTCGGCCTTGTAATGTTTTGCTTTATGCCTCCTCATAAACCGGGCATAGATGTGTCCAATAACACTCCTATATCATCTTGATTCTCTTCATTTGCCATTGTACTTGGCTCCTCTAAAAAAATAAATTAATTAATTAAAAAATTAAAACAAAAAGAATTAAAAAAATTTGTGCCTTAATCCAATAAAAATTAAATCAATTATAATGTTAGAATCGAGTCCCCGACAACGGTGCCAAAAACTTGTTGTGCAAAATCATAAGCCCACAATATCGCCAAGTAGTATAAAAATATTGTCATATAGAGACTCGTTCTAACCACCTATTAACCCAATTTCCTCTTGTCTGAGGCTATCGAATATGGAATTTTGGAAAATTAAATTAAATGGCAATTAAATGAATTTTATAAAAATAAAACAGCTATAAGAATGAAGGAATAAACAATTGGTGAATGCAATGGTTAGGAATTGAATCTTTTCACAATCCTTAGTTAACCTCAATTAATGAACATATTAGACTTATAAATCCTGGGTAATTCTAAAATTATTGATTAATCTTTCTCAAGTAATAACCAATTTTAATTCATAACCTTTAAACAAGAATATTAAATCCCAACTTTCGTTGTGAACTCAATCCTTTGATTCAAATTATAAATTTATTCACCTACACCCGATTGGAATTTAATTTACTTATGATATCTCTACCTATAAGCAATTTAAATCTATATTTATAGGTCCATTAAGATTTTGATCTCTCAACTTAAAACCCTAATTATAATTATGCTAATGGTAATTAAGCATCAACATATAATAAGCACACTAAACATAGTTTGTAAGAACTAATAATTCATTAATTAAAGAAAAAACTAATTCATGTTAAATTATCAATCCCTAACCAGCATGAATTTAGCCTAACATGTTGTAAAAATGTTCAACAAAATTAAAAAAGAATCCCATGAAAATTACAAGAATAAAAAGGAGAGAAGAAAATAAAATTAGAATTTTGTGCTCTTCAATCTTCAACTCTTGATCTCTCTTGAGTTTCTCCCAATTTTCTTGTGCTTTTTTGGTGTCAAATTCTCTCAAAATTCCACTCTAAATTTTAGGTAATTGATCCCCTAAAAATTTCCTAAAGTCCTCCTTAAATAGGCAATGTTTAAGTGCCAAAAACTTCCAAATTAAATCGGCCTGCGACAGCAGCCCCAAGGCTACTGTCTCTGCTGAAATCAGCCCATTTTTTTCCCTCTGAGCTGCCATTGTAGCAGCCAACCATCAGCCCCTTCTTTTACACTACAATTGAGTTGATGCATCTCTAGTGCGATAACAACTAATGGTAAGTCCCAAATTCAAGTTAAACACCCTCTAATCACCCTAAAAGTGTCTCAATTCACCTACAAAAATTAAAGGAACAAAATAAACTAAATACTAACATTAAAGCATAAAAATTATCTAATTACTTGAAATAAAATACCCAAATAAATAATAAAATTGCATGCAAACAACCAACAATATTTTATGGACTACAATCTTTACAAGTCTTTAACGTCAAATCAATCAATATCTACAATTGATGAAGTGAATGATCACAACGCCGCCGAAGAAGTTTTGAATAATCCTCGTGAAAAAATTGTGGATAATGAGATTGTGAATAATCATGGTGAAGTGATTGAGAATGATGCTAGTGACAACATACCCAAGACAGAAGACAAAATGATGATGGTGATTTTGTTTTGGTATGATTTTGTGAAGATAGATTCATCCATACAAGAGGGTAAGTTTGGTTCATTATCAGTAGAATCGCATTATCAACAAATAGAGTCAAAGATAAATAAACTGTGGCATGAAATTATAATTAGTTTTACAAGTGCGTTATATCTGTAATAAAGTCATCCCAAAAGATGCAATGGAAATGCAGTGGAGCTGTTGTAGCTAGTCTAGTTTCAATTGCTTTTTGTTAGCATGAGCAAAATAATTATTTTGGTTTAGTTTTATAGTTAGCTTACTTGATGTTTTCTTTCAGCTTGATTTGTTCTTAGGCACATAATCAACACCTGAAAACTCTTTTGTTTCTTGCTTTCTTTAATTTCTTTTTCTTGAAGCTGTTCCATAGTTGGAAAATAAAATTAAGTAGATTTGGGCTATCATTGATAGATAGAAAACTCCATACATATTTGATGATGAATTTGGTATATTAGCAAAGGAGGATTAAAGGGATGATGGTGATTATTTAGAAATCCAGTTGAAGTTCGCATGTACTTGAGGATTAAGATTAACCTATAAAAAAAAAAGAAAAAAAAGATGCAATGTTCCCTTGTTATTTGTCTTGTTTACTTTTTTCTGAATCCATAACACTTTAATGTCCCAAACCAAACCATCAAACCATTCTCAAGCTTCATGGATTAAAACAAGTTGCTAACTGCTGAACTTTTATGTTTTGGCAGAAGTTTTTTTCTTCCCGTATTCTTCTCTCAAGGAGGAAAAAATATATAGAGGATTACAAGATATAAATGAATAAAAAAAAAAATTTTATTTTGCTTGTCCTCCACATTTTTCGTATATTTATATATATTATAAATTATAGATATATATAGATTCCTAATTTGTATTCTAGCTCTACAATTAACATCCAAGCTTCCATCTGCAGCATCTTGGATGATCACGTATAGCCATAGATGGGGTAAATTATATTAGATGTTATCAAATTTTACACTAAAATTTATTTTAATTTTATAATTTAATTTGTATTTTTATAGTTACAAAATATTAATTTTAATTATATAGAAAAGTCACTCAAAATAATCTATATATATATATATATATATATATCTTAAATGTTGAACCCTAAAATTATTAAGCCAAAAATTTGACAAATGTTCATCTTCATATTTGAATATTCACTTGCAAAACTAATGTGTCAAGCTATTAAAAATCCTAATTTTTTATTAAAAATAAAAAAAATTTAATAATTTTTTAGTATTATTTTTAACTAAAATACTATTATACATATTTCAATACTACTCAAATTCTAAAACTATTTATATATTACATATTTTTCTGCCTTCAATCACTCAAACTATATTTTTTGAAACCATTAAAAATATTTTAAAAAATTATAGTAATTACTTAATATCATTTTTTAACTTCTTTCAAAAAAATATTATTTTTTAACTAAAACACTATTATACATACTTCAATACTAATTTATTAATTCCAAAAACAAATCTTATTATAACTAAAAAAATTATGGCAATAAAAATTAAAAAAATAAAATTAATGTGATTTATTTTATTTATTTTATTTTTAATTTATTTAGGTATTATTCCATTCAAATTATTTATATTATTTTATTTCACAGTCCGTGCATTGCATAGAATCATGACTAGTTCCAGCTAATTTAGATGACGTGACACACTAAAGTTGCTATATTATAGTCCAACTTAATAAAAATTATTATATTACATTACCATTTTTTTTTATAAGACTGTTGACCATTATGAGGTTTAGTGTAAAAACAATAAAAATGTAAATTAAAATTATGGTCAATAGTATTATAAAAAAGATGGTGTGATAGTATTATATGTAGATTTTTATTGCTTAGGACTTTGATGTAATAGCTCTGTGTGCCAATGATCTAAATTAGCCAAAATAATAATAATAATAAAATAATTTTAATAGAAAGGATGAGAAATATATATATATATATATATATATGTGTGTCCTATTAACAAAAATAATAATAATAAAATAAAACTATTGTAATAACTTTTTAAGTTTTTATTTTTT
This sequence comes from Mallotus repandus, assembly GCA_949671775.1. Taxonomy (NCBI): domain Eukaryota; kingdom Viridiplantae; phylum Streptophyta; class Magnoliopsida; order Malpighiales; family Euphorbiaceae; genus Mallotus; species Mallotus repandus. The sequence goes on along the minus strand of CATIWM010042212.1, from coordinate 369 downwards.
TTATTAAATTGTAGTTTATTAAAATTATTTAATTAATTATTTTATAATATATGTATTATTTATATTTCATGTAAAACGTAAATTGTCAAATAGTTTTATTTAATTTTTTGGGCTGAAAAACTAACTCAATTCAATCTGAATAGGATAATAGAAGCAACAAAAATTTTATTTAATGTTTTATTAAAAGTTGAATTTTATCATAGTTTAATAATTAAAAATTTATGAACCTGCTAGCTCATAATTTTTATATATTAATAATTTAATATTGATAAAATATAAATTTTTATTCATAATAAACGTAAAAAAACACTTAAAAATACATTATCAAATTTAAATCATAAATTTTATTAAATATATTATAAATTATTT
>CATIWM010042201.1:0-14525 GCA_949671775.1 Mallotus repandus | reverse complement strand
AACTAAGTAAGGCATAGGCCTTAAATAGTCTTGAGTGGTGTGAGTAATATTGAGAGTTGTAAGTGTAATCTTTTTGTGAGATATAATATTTGAGTGTGTAATTTTTTTTTTGTGGACTTAATAATATTTTTATTATATGCCCAAGTGTGTTGTGTTCAACAGTCCCCACTCCACTACCCATTTACAAGAAATGCAATGTGGTAGGCATGAAGATGCTTATAGCTGAATTGGTAAGGCATTTTATCAATTATGTGAGGTTGTCAATTCAAAGTAGTTCTACCGTCAGGATTACCAAATCTCTTAGCAGTGCTTGTACTTACATTAAGTATTTTTGTTGTTTATAGGATTTAAGGGTTTTAAACAAATTTGTTGTGGAATTGGAGGTCCATACAATTTCAGTCTTGTCCAAATCCTACAGAGCATGTGTTTTGGATGGAAAGCACTTCTCTCATTAAGCAAACAAGTATTTAGCATATTATCTGGTTAAGAAAATGTTGCCTCAACTTAAGTGGTGTTGCTGCCTGAAAAAAATTATGGCACTTTTGCAATATCATATTTATTTGTTTGTTTGTTATAATGGAGAAACAATGTTAGTATTCTGATGTGTGATGGATATACTTGTTAATGAATTGGTGTTCATGATCGAAATAGTATATATTTTAATGAATTGATCAAATTGCATCTTGAACTTTGATTCTCTAACAGCACTTTTGATGTACAACTTGGCTGTTTGAAACAACTTTTATCAATTGTTTGCACTAATACTATAGGTAACTATATGTGTATATATATATACACACACATAAATTATATACTATTTGTATATAGTTGTATTAAATTAGTTGTTAGAAGACTTTTACTGATATTATGATTCTGTTCGGATCTAATTACATCCAATACTTTGACATACCAGTTCAAACAAATTAAATATATAAGTAATGATTGATGTTTTTTTTAATAGTAAATTGTCAAGATAAACTTAAATCATCTCTCTTTATGGTCTGAACAACTGAACTAAACGTCTACAATCATACATTGTTTAGTGGTGACACAATTTGTTCATTAAAATCGAATGATCATTGTTCTTTATAAAAAGACATTTGTGTCTAATAAATGAACGTTGTGTGGGAGTAAGGCATAATATCCTTCCCAGTTAGATCTAATACAACACCAAAACAAAGTGCATAACAACTTACGATTAGCTCGTAGGAACTATTCTTATTTAAATAACATTTTGAATTCAAATCGTAGTTTATGCATTCACACTAAATAGTTATTGAAAATTTTTGTTGTTCTTATAATTCTATCTGAATTGCACTACATTAATGACTATAAATAGTTGCTCCTTAAGTGACCAAATGTGGCTTAAATGATGTTATTATTAAGTAATCAAGATAAAAAATTAAAACTTGATATGAATTTTGAATACGATTCAGATGAAAGAATATATAGTGCATATGAACAGTAAATTAGGCAGCAGCACTAAGAAATAATTAGTACCATTTAAGGCTAACATTCAAGGACAAAAAATAAATAAACAAAGCAATTAAGTTAAATTGGAAAGGAAAGCATATGTAAAGAGACAAAACTATGCAGGTCCACTACCATTATTACTCTTAGGCACCACAATGAGTTTTAACGCCAAAATCTATATATATAGTTCTCTGCTTGCGGGTACGTATAGAGCTAGGATTTTATACCAATGGATATTTAATCATCAGCCACACATATATATCATATGCTGTCATCACGTCAATAATATTTCAAGTTCACATGCACTTAATTTGTTTCTCTTCAGTCTTCACAAGTGTTTCAAGCAATAGTTAGCCAGCTACCTCTTTTCAAGCTTCCCTTCAGGGCTAATCCAAGCTTCATGGTTGGCATAATTAGTAAGTTTATCTCAGCTTTAGCTTTTATATCATTTTTGGGTCAATTTCTTTTTGTTTGTTAATTAGATTTATATAAACAGTCCATTGTTCGAGGCTATAGTTGATTACTTGTTTGGATATGTGCTTGCAGGCAATGTCATTTCCATACTGGTTTTCTTCCCTCCCATGTAAGTTAAACCACGAATGCTTGAAAAATATCGAACTTTTTCGTTCGATTACTATATTGATTGTAACTAGATTTTGGTCTTTTTATGTATAAGATTATAAAATCCGTTTAATTACACTTTCGCTTAGCATGTGGATTTTGCATGAGCGAAAGGTTTTTAAGTTGAATTTGTAATATATATGTAGAAGTACAGCATGCATTTTAAAGTTGAATTTGTAACATATATTTTAAGTATGCTATATTTAAGTAATAAAAGTAGGTTATGTGTCTTCATATTATAATTTTTTTTATCTAAATTACGGATATTCAAATAAATTAAATATACAAGCAATGATTAATTTTTTTTAATGGTAGATTGTCAGGATAAACTTAAATCATCTCTATTTATGATCATGACGGTTGGACTAAATGACTACAATTGTGCATTGTTTAGTGGTGACACTATTTATTCAATAAAGTCGAATATAGTCTCTTTAGGGTGTCAAATTGGATTGATAGGTCTTGTTTATGTCGGATTAATCTACTTTGTTGACATGATTAAGGTTAGCACGAAGACGATCTATTTATTAATCATGTCAAATATTTCAATCCTAACACAACATAAAAATTAAACGGGTTACACGAATACTCATAAAATTCAACACGACCCATTTAACCTGTATATCATTTATAATATATAAAAATACTATTTTCACAAAAAAAATAAAAATAATGTCTCTAATTTAACAATTTGCATAATACAATTATAAATATATTATTTTTATAAAACAATTTATAATAAATGACTAATTTATTATTTAAAATCATAAATATTTGATAAATTTTTAATGGATTATGTTTGGTTGACACGACACAACACGGCACAACACGACACAAATAATTAAATGAGTTCACATATCAATCCGCAACACAATTTGGTTAATTTGTGCCATAAATGGGTTGACCCATTTCTAACATGAACCGATTTAACTTCAAATCTAATTTGATAATTTTGTATGCTAAACGAATGATATTTGCATGTCATTAGCTTTTTAACACCTCTAAATTTAGACTAAATTCATATTTTTGTATATAAATTTATTCATTTTTTTTATTTATCAGATCCCATTGTATTTACTTAACACATTCTTACTAAATTTTTAGCTATTAAGATAGATAAATTCGCTAAGCCGAAGAGGCAGTTTGATTACGAAGCTTGGACATAAAAGCTGCTTGAGAGTGCAATTACAGAAACAACAATATCTTGAAAAGGTACTTTCGTGTTCTATTAAAATCCGGTGGGACCTTATGAGCAATGAACACTAAATACCATGTGCTGGCTACAATGTTGATTTTTTTTTCCTTTTTTCTAATCCTGGTACTAAAAGGATAGGGTACTGCAAATGAACAAAACGGAATTTGGTGGGTATATGATCAATTGAAAATTTATTCCACACACGAAAAACACTTGTGAATTTGAAAGGATATACGATCAAAGATAGATGTATGGCTAATGGCTTTACATGCATCCACGTTTTAAGTTTCTTCATTTAGACAAAAAGAATCAACATGTCACAGGCAAAAAGAATCAACACGTTTTAAGTTTCTTTTCATTTATACGTCCTTTATATATGGATGTAATTTTTTTTTAAAAAAAATTATATGTTTTTTAATAAATTAAGAGGTTATATGATATTAACTATTGCTATATAGCAATACTTATATAGCAATACAAAAATTTTATATTTTACTGCTCATAAATATTGCTATTAATGACATATATTATTATTCTTTATAAAAAGACATTTGCCTCTAATAAATGAACCTTGTATGGGAGTAAGGCATAACATCCTTCCGAATTAGAACTAATACAGCAGTAAATTAAAGTGCATAACCACCTAAAATTAGTTTGTAGGAACTATTTCTATTTAAGTGACATTTTAAATTTAAATTATAATATACAAAGTTATTATTAAAAAAATTTTATTATTCTTATAATTTTATCAGAATCCAACCATATTAATGATCATAAATGGTTGCTCCTAAAGTGATTAAATGTGGCTTAACTGATGTTATTACCAAGGAATCAAGATTAAAAATTAAAACTCAGATGAAAGAATATATAGTGCATATGAACACTAAATTAGGCAGCAGCACTAAGAAATAATTCGTGCCATTTAAGGCTAACATTCAAGGACAAAAAAATAAATAAACAAAGCAAATAAGTTAAATTAGAAAGAAAAAGCATATGGTAAAGAGACAAAAATATGCAGGTCCACTACCATTATCACTGGTAGGCACCACTGATCTTTAACGCCAAGATTTTTATATATAGTTCTCTGCTTACTTCATTTTTTGAAGGATACGTTCAGAGCTAGGATTCTATACCAATCGATCTTTAATCATCAACCACACATATATATCATATGCTGTCATCACGTCTGTAATATTTCAAGTTCACATACACTTAAATTGTTTGTCTCTTCAGTCTTCAGTGGTGTTTCAAGCAATAGTTAGCTAGCAACCTCTTTTCAAGCTTCCCTTCATGGCTAATCCAAGCTTCATAGTTGGTATAATTGGTAAGTTTATCTCAGCTTTAGCTTTTATATCGTTTTTGGGTCAATTTCTTTTTGTTTGTTAATTATATTTATATAAACTGTCAAATTGTTCGAGGCTATAGTTGATTACTGGTATGTATATATGCTTGCAGGCAATGTCATTTCCATACTGGTTTTCTTTTCTCCCATGTAAGTTAAACCATGAATGCTTGAAGAATATCGAACTTTTTCCTCCGATAACTATGTTGGTTTTAACTAGATTTTGGTCTTGTTATGTATAAGATTATAAAATCCGTTTAATTACAGAATATAATATATCTGTATAAGTAATACACTAAAAGAAAATAATTTTTTTTCTTTCTTTGACCATTATATCAACATATAATGTTTTTTTTTAAATCACCGGTATTTAAAACTCATTGAATTCTAACTAATCCGATTCGACCCATACAAGACTACAAGAGCGACAATAGTCTCCCGGCATATAATAGTTTTTTTTAATTTGAACTTGTATGATACATCATGGCCATTGCACTAATTAGTGCACTTAAAAGCTATAAAATTATACAATAGTTACACTCTTGACCTGCACCTTCAAGTTTAGTGTTGCAGTATATATTATTAAATTTTTAAGCTCCAGACCAGCATAAATTGAAAATTCAAACTTCTACAACTTCAATTCAGTGTTACCAAGTCTAATAGGTTTGCATTTGTGTATATATACATTTATATATATATATATATAGAAAAACATTTTGCATAGTGGTGAAGAAGAAATCGACAGAGAATTACAAAGCGATTCCATATATAACTACATTACTGAGCACAAGTTTGTGGTCTTTCTATGGAATTCTCAATCCTGAAGGTTTACTGGTCCTGACGGTGAACGGAACCGGTGTTATATTCCAGTCCGTCTATGTCACTCTCTTCCTCATCTATGCTCCCAAGGACAGGAAGGTATAATGCCATTAATCAATCACTCTCTTAGTTGGTTTCTTTAATCAGTTCTGATAATTGTCGGGCATGAAATCTTTTCTTATTTTGTTTCTCTTTAAAAAAAAAAAAAATCAGATTAAAGCAGCAAAGTTGGTGAGCCTACTAAATGTGTGTTTTCTTGGAGCTGTGATTGCAATAACACTTCTAGCACTGCATGGACATCTGCGGCTTACATTTGTTGGCATCCTATGTGCTACCATAACCACAGCCATGTACGCGGCACCTCTATCTGCCATGGTAGTTACACAAAACTTTTTTGTCTACTCCCAGTATATGGAACATATATGCATCTATCATATGCATAGTGTTACAGTGTATAGCTTGTTTTTAGGTGGTAACGTACCTAATTTACATATCTATATTTTTTTTACGTCCAACAACAGAGAATGGTGATGAAGACTCAGAGTGTGGAGTACATGCCTTTCTTGCTCTCGTTTTTTCTCCTCCTCAATGCTAGTGTTTGGTCCATTTATGCAGTTCTCGTTAAAGATTTCTATATCGGAGTAAGCACTAGTACTTTTCTTCTTTTCAAGTCTAATTCTGAGTTAGTGTACATTCTCTGTATATGAGATTATTTGACTTAACCGATAACTATAGGTTCCAAATGCAATCGGCTTTATCTTAGGGTCATCTCAGTTGATCCTTTATGCAATATACAAGAGCAAGTCAGCTTCAACCAAACCAGCAGATGCCATGGGAGCAGAAGAAGAAGAAGAAGAAGCTTCAGCTCATGTTTCAGTTAAAGGAGAAGGCATAGAAATGCATGCATTTGGTAATGATGGTGATGAAGAGACTGCTAATTATGCGAAGAACAAAAGTCTCAATAAGGGGAATAGTTTACCAAATTCATCAGTTAATCGACAAAACAGCTTACAGAAGATTCTAAGAACAGTGTCTTCAAATGCTAGAGACTTGCAGTATTGGGATAAAGACTAAAACAGATCGATGGTGTTCGAGAATTAATTGAAAGTATCATGATCAACACTCTTCAATGATGATTTATTTTTGTTTTGTTAGACTAAAAGTAGCCTTGCATGTACTATTTTATCATTTGCAACTTAACCATTTTCTTGTAATTTTTATTTTAGTAGGGATGAGCAAATTAATATATATGTTATTTAATTACTTAAAAATATAAAATAATTAAAATACATGATTTGCCATTTCACAATTCTAATATAAAAGCGCGAACTATTACTATATAAGATTAATCTTGTTATGACAATATTGTTATGATCTTTTTCCACCGATTTTTCTAGTAATAATAATAATAATAATAATAATAATAATAACAACAACAATAATAACAATAATAATACTAATATGACATATTCTTACCTAAATTCAAAAATATTAAATGAATGACATATATTTTAGAATATATATATATATTTGACGTATTTTGATATAGTGGTTAAACTTTTACATGCATATTAACAATCTAACACTGAGGGTAGTTGCCTTTTTAAGAAAAAAATGTATTAACAAAAAGATACATTTAAATTTTTTTAAGGAAAGATTTGTATTAAATTAAAGAAAATTTTTATAGCAACTTTGATTTGTAGTTATTTTTATTTATTAACAAAATATATTTTATTTTATAAAAATTAAAGTAACCATAAAATTCATCTAAAACAAAAGGGCCATTTTAACATAAAGCCCATTAACGTATTTGGGTGAAAGCCTAGCTATATCCAACCATAGCCCATAATGCAATATACAGAAAACCCAACTATAAAGAACCACCTCAAAACCCTAGTATCATTTCTGTTCCTTCTCATCAGCAGCGGCAGTCTACGCTTCCTCTATAGCAGCACTATGGTCTGTCTTCTTCTTCTCTGCATTTCGTTTATGTACATTTTTATTATTGTATTATTTTGCTGCCGTTTAATTACATACGAATTGTCGTTTTAATTTCATTTTTCTTTTCTCAGGGGATCGATCTGAAAGCAGGAGGTAAAAGCAAGAAGACAAAGCGCACAGCTCCTAAATCGGATGATATTTACCTCAAGCTTCTCGTCAAGGTATAAATTTCAAATCTTTATTACTAAATTTTTCTATAATTGATTTAATATTTATTGTATTGTATTGTATGATTGTTGATTTTTTTTCTGAATTCTTGGATAGCTATACCGGTTTTTGGTAAGGAGAACGGGAAGCAAGTTCAATGCCGTGATATTGAAGAGGCTTTTTATGAGCAAGACTAATAAGCCACCTCTTTCGCTTTCCAGGCTTATTACTTTCATGAAAGGAAAGGTATTAAATTTGCTTCAATTAGATTTGATTTGTTTGTAGACATTATTTTTTGGCTCTGATTTTGGGTGTTTTTGTTTTTTGGAATGTGTAGGAAAATAAGATTGCAGTGGTTGTTGGGACAGTGACTGATGATATTAGGGTTTATGAGGTTCCAGCTTTGAAAGTTACAGCATTGAAATTTACTGAGACGGCACGTGCTAGGATTGAGAAGGCTGGTGGAGAGTGCCTTACATTTGATCAGCTTGCTTTGAGAGCTCCTTTGGGACAGAACACGGTATATATGCTTGTTTCTTTATTAGTTGGTTAGCTATTGGCTGTCATATTTTATGAACTAGGTTAGCTATTGATCTACCATCTTCCTTGAACTATATCTAAAGTGTTGTTGGAAAACGATTAAATGAATTTGTGCTGTTTGTGGGTTTTTAAACTGGGAGGCTATTGAAGAGCAGTGATGAGTCTACAGACCTGTAATGATTTGCGGTCATGATCGCAACTCTTTGTGAACATCTAAGGGACTGAGTTCTATAGTAGTGCTCCCATTTTGCAGTATGGATTTGATGTTCATGACTCAACTGGGTTTCATATGATTGTATATTTTTGTGAGATTATTGGGCATTTTGTACCGAGTAGTGGGATGCAAAATCCTTTTCTTAGGCATTTGTGTTTCAAGGAATGATGGTGCTTACATGCACATATTTCACAGCCATAATTTAATTTTTTAAATAGTATTTATGTATCTTCTTCCTTAATTTGCTTACTTATTGTTTGTAGTTTTGTGAATAGTTACAGCATGTTAGTTTTATGGTCATTAATTCATTAATATTGAATTGTTTATACAGGTTCTCTTGAGGGGTCCTAAGAATGCTCGTGAAGCTGTGAAACACTTTGGCCCAGCTCCTGGTGTGCCACACAGCCATACCAAACCATATGTGCGATCTAAGGGAAGGAAGTTTGAGAGAGCAAGAGGAAAGAGAAACAGCAAGGGATTTAGGGTTTGAGTTGTTTTTGGTTTTAACGTGTGACTGTTGTTTTATTTTCTATTACTGTATCCCAAATTTTGTTAGACTCTAGGTTCCTGTGGAACTTGTTTTGTGTTATTTCACTATGGCTATCAATTATTAGCATGAATATGTTTTATGTTGGTAATTATACTTCTATGGGTATGCTTAGTGAATTCTTGCCATTTTATCTTGTGAAATTTTTAAAGGTTAAATGATTATATTTCTCTTCCCTATATAAAAGTTTGTTCTTTGGTTCAAGCCCTCTTTGGCAACCAAGTATTGAGCATGACGGCGTTGTTTTGCCTGTGCGCCCGATGAACTAGGCACCTGCTATGAACAAGCCTATGGCATATCAAGGTTCTGGCAACTTGCTGGGAACGAGCTATGTGTGATATGGAAACATTTGTTCACCTTCAAGAGGAGAAGTACCGAAGCAGCATGCGAAATTTTTTTTTCCAAGAGATTAATTAAAAGCCAAATTCTCTTACAAACGGTAAATGTTTTTTCCAGGTGTCTCCACCTATCTCAACTGCTGAGTAAAACATGGACAGAGGAACATGGTAATAAACAAGAAAAGAGGAAACTAGATCAGTAGTTCTTAATGAACTCATAAATAAGACTGTTGATCTCCTCCGGTCTTTCTTGGTTGATGCAATGTCCAACTCCTTCCATAACCACAATATCATCGAGTAAAGGCACATAATGTTTGAATACACTGCCGTGTACAAATTCCTTTATTCCTGGAGTGGTATACACCATGTCAAGCTCCCCAACCACAAACTTCACCGGAACTTTCACTGGTTCTCCAGTCCATGAGGCTGTCAGCTCCCAACTCCTGCAAAAAACCAGATTGTATATCATTAATTAACACATGGTATATAGAAGCATGGTTTTACATAACAGGATTGTAACTGAACATACAAATCCATAGCTCTGTAGTAGTTCAAAGCTCCAGTGAAGCCTTTTTGGCTAAATTTCGTTGCATAATAAGCCACATCTGCTTCTGTAAGCCAAGAGGGCAAGACAATTGGATTTTCTGGACAGATTCCGAATGCATTTTCTTTGAACAAGCAAGAGGGACCTGGTTTTCGGTCGGTCAGAATTTTCTTGATTACTTCTGCGGGTCCACGATGTTCAATCTCAGCTTCTATTACTCCTGGTTCCTACCAAATTGGTTATTGACTGTTGCATTTAGTTTCACTATCAACAGAAGTGTGGCAACATTAATTTCATACGTACCAAATATAGTGTGAACTTAGAAGCCAACCCATCAAATCAAGATTAAAAATGGGTTCTGAAATAAATGCTGCTTCAGAGCTTATCAAGAAGAAACAAAAAGAAAAAGCAAAAGACCACCTACCATATCTACTAAAACAACACAGTTCAATTCTGAAGTATAAGCTAAAATCTTTTAATTTTTGGTTATGCACGACAAGGGACATATGAGAATGAACCTGGAATCTGCAAATGTAGTAGTCATCTCCAAAGAGAAGTCGCATGCTCTCAACAGGCTTTATCTTTGGATTTCTTGGCCTGAAGGGAACACTGAGACAAAAAAATGCCTTCACTCTGTCAGGCCTGAACAAGCACAAATACCATCCAATAATGGCACCCCAATCATGTGCAACAAGAAAAACTTGGTCTACTCTAAGATGATCAATTAGGGCTATAAGATCACCAACAATATGGTGACAAGTATAGCTACTGCTTGAAGGTGGAGCCTCACTGTCACCGTAACCTCTAAGATCTGGTGCAACAGCTCTGTATCCAAGTGAGCTTAGTGCAAGAATCTGATGACGCCAAGTGTACCAGAGTTCTGGAAATCCATGAAGAAATAGTATCACTGGCCCTTTTCCTTTCTCAGCTATGTGCATGTTTATGCCATTTACTTGCACCATTTTGTGGGTTATCCTCTCCATTTTTCTTGTTAGGTTCAACTTCGTTTCTGTAGCTTCCTCTTGAGCTCTCTCTCCATGTGGGGTCTGGTCTATCAATCCTGGCTTCATGAATAACTAGAGCAGCAAAGCACGGAGAGTAGTAAATGACGATAAATGAGAGGCTGTGCGGTGTGGGTGTGCTTTTATTGTTGATTCAGCTTTTCAAGGTGGGCGGTTGCGCATCTCAGAGTAAGACCATGGAAATATTAATGCAAATAGTTGAGAACATGATTCTTCAGAATTTTAATGTTGGAAAAATATGGGATTTGTTGTCCATGTTCATACAAATAATACATTTGCTAGGAAACAATATAGAAATTAATATAGATCACAAGGTCACCGTAATGTCTTAAGATGGATGATTGTTTATGAAGAAGGGTATAAGTAGAGTTTGTAACATTGGATCATAGTTCTAGTTTTTTTTTGGATGGTTAGAATTTATATTAATTGTTAGTGTTAGTGGAAAAGGAAAAATTGTATGGAAATTCAATGAATTATGCTGTAGAGGTTTGATCCCATGATTAAAAGTCTAAATCAATTAATTTATACTTCGTTGGAATCATAATTCTTTTTTTTTTTTGACCCAAGAATCATAATTCTTGTTGTGAGGTGCATTTGCATGTTTAAACAGAACCATTAATTTATTTCAACTTTAGATTTATAAAGCATGTTTAGTGGTAGAATTAAGTTAATCTTCACATGGCTCAAAAAGATGTGACATGGAAATGTAGTAGCAAAAGGGTGATTTTCAAATTCAGTAATGGGATTCACGAATATGGAGAAACATATCACAAAATTCAGCTTATTAAATACTATTTGATTTAAGCGTACAAGGACGGTCCTTTACTTCCCAAATTCAAGCCAGCTACGCCCATAAATAAAATTTTTCCTAAGTTCAGACAGTTTCAATATCAATAAATTGTACAATAAACAACTAATAAAAATTAAATTCACAAATTAAAAGAAAAAAAAAAAATCCCTCTATCTCATCATGTTCTTTGGAATTTACTTAAAAAAGGGCAAGTAACAAAGACATGCACCGTAACTTGGTTGGTTGGAATGATCAATTAATAGCAATGACAGGAACTTGGTTATAATTGTAGTTAAATATAGGAGTGATAGTCAAATTTGATTGGCAAATAAGGCTTATGCTTACATGTTATATTGTCAAATACAATGATCCAAAACTGTATAAGAAGTTCCCATTGTTGGTTAAGCTTTTCTCTCGTAAATGAGAGATATTAGTGACTATTGATATCCACTTTTAATAGTTAAGATGAGATGTTAACAACCATTTTCATCCATTTCTTTAGTATTTAAAAACATGCCTTAATTCTAATCAAAACACACAAGAATTAAGCCATTTTCCCCTTAAGATCATATCATAAAAAACAACATCAGACAAATCTCTAGTGAAAATTAACAATGTTTGTTCCAATCTTTTTTTGCCTGGCTTCACTTCTTGCCATCCCTACTCACCAAGCAGGAGATTTAATAACCACAACATGTGACAAAACCTTATACAAAGCTTATTGCAAATCTGTTTTAGGGTCATCCTCAGCAAATGACCTGCCAGGCCTAACCAAATATGCACTAAAATTGGCATCATCAAAAGGGTCTGACATAACCAATAAGATCAACCACCTTGCAACTTCTGATCCCGCTATTCAACAATGTATCAGAGACTGCTCAGAAAATTTTCAAGATGCAAATAGTCAGATTAAACAATCAACTGCAGCTGTTGATGCTAAAGGTTATAGCGATATTAACATATGGGTGAGTTCTGCCATGACCAGTGCACAGTCATGCGAGGATGGTTTCAAGGATAAAGGAAAAACCTCTCCATTGGCTGCAGTTAACACAGAGTTTACTCAGCTTTGTAGCATTATTTTAACCATGTCTAATCTCCTGGCTAATGCTTGATTAGCAAACCTCCTTCTCCATTAAAATGCAAACTCTTCTTATTTATAAATAAATTTTGAGAAGATCTTCACTTGCTTCTCAAAACCATGTACCTGCATTAAGATTTTATGTTGGCATTATATCCCTTTAATCTAAATCAATACCAAATATACAACTACAATTTTGAATTTGAATTACCAGAACATTTCTCTTTTCACAACAGTATTGTAGGTTATTTGCTAGAATATTTATATCCAACAATTTTTTTGGCCAGATACCCAATAATTTGTTTTCTAAATAATAATATAGGTTATAGGTTCTGAATTTAGTGATTTTTTAGGTTCTTAATTTAGAGCTGGATTTAAAAAATAAATAAAATCTCAAGTTGGATTTTAATTAATTAAATTGGATCCGGATAAGATAATAAAAACGGTAAAAATCTTCCGGCAACTAATTTGACATAATTACTAATTTGATTAATTAATTAATTAATTTTTTTTACATAAAAGGAATGGCCAAAAGCCAAGAGAGAAAACAAAACTACAAGGGACAATTCCTAAGAGTAGCAACCCCTAAAACATCTCGGTGAAGTATGCAGCGCAAACCAATAGGAGGTTCTTCAAGATAGCACACACGCAACGGCTTTTCATAGGCTAAGTTAGCCATAAAATCCGCACAACTATTAGCTTCCCTCAGAACATGATTAAACTTCACATTCCATTCTCTAATGCTCAGATTCGCCACCTCTTGAAACAGAGCTCTAGATTGAATAGAACAGCAGCTTTTCCCCCGGATGATGTCAATACGCCTTTATTATCGGACTCCACCATAACATGCCTGAACCCCAAAGTCCAAGCAAGTCTTAAACCATGGATAATCCCCCAGCATTCTGCGTCCAAAATACTGCACGATCCCAAGTTAACAGAAAATCAACCAAGCCAACCTCCTAAGTGGTTACCAATAAAACCACCTGCGCAAGCCCTCCCTGACAGGTGTTTCAGGCTACCATCCGTAATCAGCTTCACCCAAGGGGAATTAGGAGGAACCCATCGAATATCTTTACAAATACGCTGAGGTTTGAGAGCCTTAGTGATTAGACTCTTCGCCATCTGAAACGTGCACACCTGAGACATGACCACTGCTGCGAAGTCACGGGGCGAATGATGAGCAAAATATTCCTATTCATTTTTTCTAATAAATTCCTATTTTTGTGCTTAATAGGTAAAATAAATGTTTGATTTAATTTTTATTTAATCTTTTGGTAGGAAATCATGCTAATTCAGAAAGAGGAACCAAAATTTGAATTTTAAAGTCAAGAATTAAAGCTGAAAGTCAAAGTGCAATCTGGGCTATATTTTCAGCAGAAAATCGAACTTAGGCGTGCCCACGGATGCTTGTGCGGGTTTTTAGGGACTGCTGTTATTGGAAATTAATTTAACTAATTTTTCTACCCCATTTTGGCAGCAAATTCGACCTCTGAAGAGTTCCTAATTGAGACAATTATTTTTAGGCTAGGTTCTCTATAAAAGAGATTTTATGTGAAGGAGAGGGATATCATATCTTTATCATTTTAATTCAGTTTTTTTTTATTTTAATTGAAAGTTTTTGTAAGCCATGTGTGGCTAAGTTTTCTTTTCTAGTCAAGAGTATCAAGGTATGATTCATAAACAGTTGTGAGAATTTGTTTTCATTATTTTTTCTTCTCAAATATCTGAATATTTTCTATGCTTAATGTTATTTTGTTCAATTAAGATTTTTGACGTCTGATTTTGATTGAATGAATATTGCTAGTTGAATTGGTAAATCCGTAATTGTTTATTTAATTTGGCAAAGTAGCAAAT
>CATIWM010042195.1:0-42936 GCA_949671775.1 Mallotus repandus | reverse complement strand
ATAAAAAAAACCCCAACCTTTGGGGGTACTTTTAAATAAAACCCTATCCAATTTTTTCTCTCAAATAAAACCACAACCTTTAAAATGTTATAAAAAAAAGCCCTCATTGGATGACTGTACAGGTAACGATGAGTTTTTTGTTGAAATTTCATATACCTAATATGCTAAATTGAAATTTCATATACCTAGTATGCTAAGTTTTTAGTTGTAATAACTAAGTTGCAATTTTATCTGTCTAAACACTCTGCCAATCCAAAATGAAACACTCAATTGGAGGGGAGAAAATATCAATTTGGGGGCAAATGCATCGGTTTCATCTCCTGTTACCAGTACAGTCATTCAAGTGGGCCCTATGGATAAGAAAAAAGTTATTTCATCTCTTATTACCAACACAGTCATCCAAGGAGGGCTTTTTTTTTTTTAACGTTTAAAAAGTGACACACATGGTACTTAAAAAGCAAAAAAATTACAAGACTAGTTTTGCCAAAAGGTAAAATCACAGGGATCAAAATTGTACTTATCCCTAATAAATATTCTTGAAGAGAGGAAAGATTATCACAAATAACACAAAGACACTTTTTATCTCTTATAAGAGATAGTTTCTCCACTCTACTATCTATGATGGTTTAAAACATATTTACACTAAGAATAAATAGACCTTTCATCATTCTTGACTCTTTAAATTCTAAACACATTAATTATAACTTACCTTTTAACTTAAACACTTAATATTCTAAATATACTAAACACAACTTTTCACGTTTTTAAACTTTTGACATAACTGAAGACTCTTCACTTTACCAATATCAATAATTTAAGTTTACTTATTCCAACACTCCTCTTTAAACTTAAATTATTTTAAACATGATGATGATTTCTCAGACAATACACATGAGGAAAATCATAAATGGTACGAACTCTTGGTTTTTAATTTACCCTTTATTCACAAGTTTCACTAGCTCCTCATGGTGCTTCAGATCATTTAATTCTCCAATAGCATCTTTAAGTTTTAACTTCAAAGCATTATAAACTATTTTAAGACTATCCAACTTATCTTTGAGATAATACAAACCCCTTACTTTCACATCTTTTATGATGATATCATACAAATCCCTCAAATGTCATATTACTTGCAATGCTACTTCTTTTTTTTTTTTTTTTATCTTTTTTGTATCTTTCTTTGTATTTAATCTATAGCCATATTGAATGTGATTTTGTAATTTGCCTTCATAAGCAATTTTTACTACAAAAGTTGGTTGATGTTCTTACCCAAAATTTTCACTTGAATAGGTTGCTAAAGGTTAATGTAATTTTTAATGAATTTCCTTGAGTAATATATTAAATGGCATAGTTACAGTGATTGTCGTAATATTCTACATTTTTTTCAGCTCTTGTTAACACTTTTCACAAGTGATTGGCATCTCTTAAAGTCTTCCTCTTAACTCTCCACTTTTTTCTTGAAGTCTTTCTTTTAACTCTTTACTTAAATATGTAGAACCTTTTAATACAAACAACTTTCACAAAACTCTTGAATTGGAGAACAACTTTCTTTCATTTCTTCTCGTGATTCTTTCACTCTCAAATTCTCTTTTTATTTTTCTTTCTTTTAATTTGTGGCCTCTAAGATCTTTAAACTTTGATACCACTTTATTGGGAGGAAGAAAAAGATAAATAGAAATTAAACATAATACATGAAATATTGAAGAGAGGAAGGATTAACACAAATAACACGACGATAGTTTCTATCTCTTATAAAAGATAGTTTTTCTTGGTATAAATATGTTGTATAAACATATTTATACCAAGAATAACTAGACGCTTTATCTTTATTGACTCTTTAAATTCTAAATACACTAATTATAACTTATCTTTTAACTCGATATTCTAAATATACTAAGTATAACTTTTTTTACATTCTTAGACTCTTAACATAACCAAAGCCTCTTCAATTTACTAATATTAATAATTTAAGTTTACTTATTTTAGCATTAATTACATAGTTATATTATGCAATTTGTAAGATTATAGACAATTATTACTGGTTTTTTTTAATGAAAAATGGTATTTTTATAAGTGATGAATGTTATATAGGTGAAATGGGATGCGTTGAATTCTATGACCTACAACCCATTTAAATAATTGGGTTACATGTAACATGTGCACATAACGTGTTTAATTTTTGTATTAGGGTTGAAATATTTAACACAATTAATGAATGAGTCTTGTTTGTGTTTTCCCTAATCATGTCATTAAAGTGGGTCAAATGATGCAAACACAATCCACTTACTCGTTTTGACATCTCTGTTGATATGGTTGCCCTATCCATTAGACTTTGCTCCACATATAGGAAGACAACATTAGTGCATCTAAAAACTTAATCTTTAGAACATGAACTTTTTAATATTGGATCCAATATATCCAATGAGTTCTCTTTCCACAATCCACATGCTTAACAAATATTTATATGTATGTAAGGAACATGCGACATAAGTGGACCTTTTATAAGTTTACGGACCCACTTAACCCAATGTAATAGAACTTGAATTTAAACATATATTTTTATATTTAGCCCAGCTCGATCCAAACTCAAAATTACCTATATATATTTGAATCAGGTATGGGATAGATCAATTAATTATATTTAAACAAACGCATGTATTAGAAGTTAATTGTATCAACCAAAAGTCTAAAACCTTCGATAAATTAATTTTACTTATAAGTTATTAAACATTGTTGATCATTTGCATGATCATTACATAATGAACCTTAGTTTTGCCTTTAACAAATAAGTTTGAATGTATTTAAGTGTCTCTATTTTCTAGGTTTTAAGGCACATCAATTAGTCAAATTTGGAGTCAAAATTGGACCAAAATTAAGTTGAAAGGATGCTTATGGACTGTCACGATCATGAGCAACCTCATGAGTATCAATGAAACAAAATGCCTTAATTTATTAAGGATAAAGTCCCTTATGGTCTTCCTTATAATTGTAAGGAGCAAGACCATGATTAGAACTAGGAGGACCATGATTGTGAAGCCTAGAAGCCGTAATAAATGAAAGAGTTAAAGCACCTCACACCAGGTCATGACCATGAGGAAGTGGAGAGTGATCTTGAAGATCATAAGTCTCTTTAAAGTAAAGTGATAAAGCCCCTCACAATTTAAGTCACAACCATGAGGAGATCAGGCCCAATCATGAGTCATGCCTAAAGAAGCTAAAGACACAAAAACCCTCACAGCTAGGGACATGATCATGATGAAAGAAATCATAATCTAGAGCATATAAGTCATGATTATGATTAAAAGACATGAATGACATGGTAGTTAAGCAACAAGATAAAATTAAATGCAACAACTATTTTTTTACCCTCGTGATCATAAGCCTAGTCCTTACGATCATGATAAACCTAAATCCTACAAAAGTTTAAAGAGAGTATTTAATGAAGAAGTAGAAGTGAAGGTCTAACTTATTACCTTATAACAACTATTTTTGAGTCTCTAACTATGTGTACAAGGCTTAAAACTTTATTAAATTTGTTAGAAAGATTGTTGAGTATTTAATTTTCAAAGCATTCAAAGCTCTTGCTTGTATTGAATTAAAATTTTAATCTTTTTGAATGTTTACTTTGTGAGTAGTGATAGGTTTTCTATTCTACACTTTTCTTGGGTTGAAGTACGGGTAGTGAGGATTGTAATCGCTAGTGGTTTAAGTATTAGCTATTAAAACACTTGGGTTGTTGGGTGTGGTTTGAGTTTAATAAAAAAAAACTCACTTGTATAAAGGTTTAAGTTGAACATTGAAAAACAATTATGTAAATCCATCTAAGAAATAAATTAGAGTGGGTGGTTTTAAAATTCTAACTTAGGAGTAATTAGGCAGGAAACATAGAATTCTTGAGAATATGAACTCCCTAAAAGCATTGTCTTTTTGTTGACTTTTCTTTGATTCTCATTCTTAATCTTAACACTCTTTAAATCACTTTTAATTTCCTAATTTCCTTTTAATTCTTGTAAAATCCATATTCATGCCCTCTTTAGGGCTTTTCAATTAGCATTAGAGTTTATCTTCTTGGTAATTGATTATAAGAAGCAAAGATTATGAGGAGTGTAATCTTAAATTTTTAATCTCTTAGGCCGTTTTTTGATGAGATGCAACTTTACTTAGGTAGTGACCCAATGAGGCTATATTGACCTATTTAATGGGCATGGGTCAGATTTGGATAACAATTTTAAAAACTTAACTCGACATGACTTGACATAAATGTGCCTGAACCTATGAGAAGTTTAGACATAAGCAAAGAAATATATTCACTTCAACAAATAAGGATCTATCAAAGAATTATATAACCCACAAGATTGAATGTATGATCATGGTGATAAAAATTATGATTCATTTGACTGCTTATGATTTCTAAGACTAAGACTCCAAAATTGTAAACATCAAAATTGATGGAAACAATGCCCTCTACAATATATTTTAGAGACATATAGCCATTGAACAAACTTGAAAGGATAAAGTTAATTCAATTTATATCTTTATCAAGTAAAATGTTACAAGCTTCCAAATCTCTATGGATTATTGTTGACCTTTGCATGATCAATCTTTAATTACCCTTGATTTTAACTTTAATAATAAATTTTAGTTTACTAATATATGTTTAAGTATGCATTTAAGTTAGGATCAAAGCTATAATCAATGACAAATAAAGTCAAGTCAAAATAAAGCTATTTGGGAGTCACAAGACCCCTTACAATCTTAGTCATCATCGTGAGAAGCATCATAAGCTAAAATAGAGCAAATTCATCTCATTAAAAGTGTCAGTGCCCTTCATAGTCCTCCTCACGATCGTGAGCATCCCAATCATGACCATGGGCAAGTGAAATTCAAGTGGAAGAAAAGAGGCAATGCTTCTTATAGTCCTGTTTATAGTGGTGAGCATCGTAAGGATGACTTGACAGCTTCTATAATGACTATTTTAGAGCTCTAACTATTATATCTTAAATCCTCATGACTGTGACACCTCTCCTCACAATCGTGAGCATCACAATTCTTGCAAAAATTGAAAGAAATATTATATAATGATAAAAAAAAGTGTTGGATGAATTTTTAGGTCCTAAACAACTTGTTTTACATCCTTCACCATAAACACAAGCTTAAGACATCATTTGAAGAATTAGAGACTTAGAGGAGCAAAATTATTATGAAAAACTCTTTAAGTTAAATTTATTTTTTCATAATTTTCCTTTGCATATTCTTTACTTGTATCCAAACTTTTGTTGAGTTTATGATTACCCCTCTTATAAGAGTTGGATGAGTGTTAAAGATAGGATTCTTTCATT
Source organism: Mallotus repandus (assembly GCA_949671775.1). Taxonomy (NCBI): domain Eukaryota; kingdom Viridiplantae; phylum Streptophyta; class Magnoliopsida; order Malpighiales; family Euphorbiaceae; genus Mallotus; species Mallotus repandus. Next base: position 37,597 of record CATIWM010042195.1, on the reverse strand, counting down.
TACTCCTTTTTTAGGGTTGAAGAAGTGGATAGTGAGTTATTTCTCTTTGGGTTAGTATTGTTCCCTTGTAAAAATACTTAGTTGTAAGAGGTTGTGTGTTAGTCCTGAAAACACTTAGGAAAAAGGTTTAAGTGTAAGCCTAAAAAATACTTGATGAAAGGTTTTAAGTGAGTATAGAAAACTCATTGTTGTAAGGTAGATATTGACCATTAAAAAAACCTTATTGTATCAATCTTAGTAATAAGATTGGGGTGAGCTCAAAATCCTAACTTAAGGATAAGTTAGGTGGAGACGCAGGCTCATCAAGGAATTAAACTCCTTAATTGTTTGTGTCTCAATTCTCTTAATCCTTTGTTCTTAAATTTTTTTCTATTTAGTAATCCTTTCTTGAGCCTCACTTAAATTTTAATTAGCCTTATTCACCCCCTTTTAGGCTCCAACAAGTATTCTCAACTTTACATACTTATGGTGGTAAAGTAGGCCTTAGGCTAATCCTTTAACAATGTTGAAACTCCTATTCCAATTTAATGTTTCCCTTCTTAACTGATTTATTTATATTAGAATACAATAAAAAAAGAAAACATTCCATATGTAACTTAAACATATATACATATAAGAAAAAGCCATACTATAAAAAATGAAAGAATCAAAGCTCTTATTAGGCATGTATTCATATACCAACATTTTCTCTTTTTCTTGGATGCAGAAACCTAGTATTCTTATAAGATTCACATGTTGTAATTTAGGTATGAGTATAGGCTCATTTTTTTTAAAATTCCATTAGCCTTTGTTTTGACTTACGTGATAGTCTTTTGACTACTATTTCATGTCCTTCACTTAATCTTCTCTAACCATTTATGAATGAATGGTTAGCTTTCAATTTTGGGTGCTTTATATTACCTTCAGTAACCAATTAAATCGGTATAAATCTGCCTTCTCTAAGTTGTTGTGCAATGAGAAATGATTACTAGCAACCATGATTGTTGTAATATTGCATATCTATAAATTGTAGATGTTATTTCCATTATTGTGAAGCTCATCCACTTCCTTTGCTCAATTATATGTCATCAACTCTTTCAGGAAGTTCTCTATTGCCATTTCATGTTATTAAACATGTCTAACTTAGCACTACAAAAATTTTAGTTTAACATAATTGTTTTGGTGGAAAATTTACCTTCTAAGCTAAGTCTCCTCCATCGCAAGTAAAATAAAACACTCTCAAAAGTTGTAATTAAAGTTATTACTTTAAAATTTACCATCCATATCCATGTTTGGTGTATTGTAAGGAGCAACAAATTAAGGATTAAAATACTAATAAGTTATTAAAAAGAGTAAACATTTTAGTTTTCATGACCCGAACCCCAAGGGTACGTGATCGGCAATAAGGAATAGGAAAACGTAAAGCTTTTGAAACTCGTAGTAAGATTTGAGAAATTTTTCACAATAAAATTAACCAACTTTAATAATTCAAAGAAAATTTGATAGAGTTTTCGCTGTATTGGAACAGAACCAAAACCTATGGAAAGGAAAATAACACTTTTAAAATATTTCCATTCAACATTACTCCACAAATCCTCCAATAGTCCACCAACAAATACATATATTTACATCACAATAAAATCCACAACACAATTTATATAAGATAGTCTACTACTGCGATGTTCTAGAAATTTAAATACACATTACATTTATCAAATAGACCTACATAAGATAGCATGAGAAGAAGAAACCCGCCATAGATGATGACTAGAACCGGTTTGACTGTGAGGTCCTAGAAAAAGAAAATTTGAGGGGAATCAGATCTCACTAAGTGAATCAATCTTATAAAATGCATGCTAGTTTTAAAACTATTATTTAAAACCTTTCAAAACAACTAAACATTTCCTTTCCAAAATTTTTAAATCATTTAGATACGAAATTCTCATACAAAATAGTATAAATAAAATCTCTAGTGGAAAATATGATAGAACCCTAAACCATCAATTCTATTAGCCTTTTGGCTCTCTTGAATCGAATTGACAGCTGTCTCAAGATATCAAGCTCAACTGAGTTACAGTAGCAGTCTAATCACTTATTCCACTATTGCTGACTTGAGAGAACAAGCTCAACCGAGTTACATCTCATTTCTAGCCTGAGAGCACAAGCTCCTCCGAGCTCCCGATAGATCAAGCTCCACCGAGCCACAATTATAACTTTGCTCGAGAGAGCAAGCTCAATCAAGCCAAACCGATTTTTTTCAAACTCAAAATCTTAACTAGCGCACACGTGGTCCTGGTGACACCCACTAGGCAACATGTTCTACCATTTCCTCCAAAATATATTCATTTCATAAACCAATAAAATAAAATATTATAAATCCAACTAAATCATCTTCCCAAGAATTATTCACAATAATAAAATAAATAAATAATGCATAAATCTATATATTCAAATTTAATATTATGTTAACCACATGAAAATTCTAATTTTTATATTCTCAACAAACATTTTATAAAATTAACTCACAGGTGGAACATGGTGGCTGACGCGTCCTCATCTACCTAGGCTCTGCACTTATAGCACCTGAATTGTGGTGATGAATAGTAGCCTACCCGAAAAATTCTGAAATTATTTTTAATAAATAGAGTAAATTATGGTGATCAACTGGACTTAGGTCCAATTCCTTACGGATTATGAGATATATATATATATATATATATATATTAACAATGATGATACTAATAATAAAAATTAATAATGATAATAATAATAATAATAATAATAATAAAGATAATATTAATACTAATAATAAAGATAATATTAATAATGATAATAATAATAATAATAATAACAAAAAATTTCATATTATTACATTAGTTCCTTACCTTTATGTGGCGGTCATGATGTGATAGCTTGTTTCACCTCCTTTTAAATTTAAGCTAAAGAAAGGTCCACCGTATAATGTGCAACCAATACCCTCTTTATATAAGAGAAATCTGGTACACACACAATCATTCCAACACGAGTCTTGAACCATACGTAAATATAAAAGAACCAGCTTTTACTGCAAATTCATCCTCTTTTTTCTGTACTTTGGGCCTAACCATTTCTTGCACCTGAATTCTGTGTTATTTTCATCATAGGATTTAGAAACCAAAATACAAACTCTCACAACATGTTCTTTTATGATTCCTTTACTATCATAGAATGTATAACAAATGTATTCCTCATCTGGTTATGAATTATTATTAAAATTATAGTTTTGATTCTATTGATCTAAAGTAGAAAAATTATCAAATTAGCTATCAGAAGTCAAAACCCCATTCGTCCAAAACATAACTCCTCCTCCCCTTACAATAATTTCATGTTGACTAGGGTTCCATTCTAGAGTAAAGCCTCCAAAAGATTTTTTATCTTTAATAGACTAGTTTATTGGACGGGTTTAGGTTGGGTCATGTCAGGTCAAATTTTAGATAATTGTTGTCCAAACTTGACCCAAACCCAATAAATGGGTCAACATTTTTACCCAACTCATCAATAAAAATAAATACCTAAGCCTAACCTAACTTGACCCATAAACCATATTTTTAATATATATATATAATAACTTATAATTAAATTTAATTCATTTCAAATTTTAGACGTTTGGTTTATATAGTTAACTTCTAATACATGTGTTTGTTTATTATATAATTAATTAATTAATTACAATTATAATTTTTTGGACTTGGCCAGGCCAAACTGGGTTTAAAAGTACTACCCAAACCCAACTCGAATATATATGGGTAATTTTAAGTCTAGGTGAGGCTAGGCGGAATATAAAAAATCTTTGACCATGCTCGAGTTTTATTATTTTGGGTTAGGTAAGGCTAGGTGGGTCTTTAGGCCCATAAATAGGTCTAATCTTCATTTGGCCAAGATATAAGTACCCACTTCCTTCCTTTCCTATGATTGATCCCTAGTTTCATGTTTGACAAAAAGGTGCATTTTGGGTAATTAAAACTCTCCCACAATATTTGTTTTTATTTGTCACCAGAGTTGGCTTCTTTGAGCACAAAATTTCAATTATTAGGAAAAATTGTTGTCATATACCTATCAGAGCCTTATCCTGAGTATAACTCAATCGGTTTTTCCACCTACGTGCTTAATTTTTAGAATCTAAGTTCCATTATCAAGTGCAAGAGTTCTTGAATTTTCCACAATGTGCATATCCTTATTGTCTAATTAGAGACGATGTTAATAATATTTACATTATTGTTAGCAATATTTCGATAGTTTAAGGAGTGCAATATAAGAAACAAGTAGAAGAAGAAAGTAAAGCAGCATTTATAGTTAAAGAGGATGAATTTGTAGGACTTATTTGGCTTATAACTGTAAATCAAATTAAAGATGTTTGGGTTGTATGTAGTTTGATTTATCTATAAGTATAGGTGGAAAAATAGGTGGATTGGATTGGTATGAGTTTGGTATAAATGGATTAGATCTATAATCACCTAGTTAACATTTTTTATCCATTTATTATTTATATGGACACCCAAATTTATGTATATAAATTTTATCCACCCATTTAAACTCATTCGTTATATATTATTTTATATGTGAATTTTTGCATATTTCCAAAGTTTATGTAACTAATGCTAATATTGTAATTTTTTTTATAATCATAATCAAAGTTAAATTTTTTCCATTTCTTAATTACTTATTTTGGCCATTCCAAAATAATTCTATTTGTTATGTTGAGAATTTTGGATACCCTTTCATTAACTACAACAAGATACATATATAATTCTAATTTGCCATGTAACAAATATTGTTCTCTCTCTCTCTCTCTCTCTCTCTCTATATATATATATATATATATATATATTAAAAAGTATCGGTCATGGGTGAAGTTTGGTTGGGCTTATGTATTTATTTTTATTGATGAGTTGTGTTTGGATAGATATGTTAACCCATTTATTAGGCCTAGGTCAGGTTGATATAATATTTAAAAATTTGACATGACATGAGTTGGTCCAAATCGTCCTAACCTTGTCCAGTGAACATGTCTAGACATAAGTAAAGAAATATATTCACTTCATCATACAAGGATTTAGAAGAGACTTACATAACCCACAATTGAGGGGATGATCATGATGATGGACATTATGATTCTTTTGACTGCTTATGATTCCAGGAGGAAGACTCCATAACTATAAACATTAGACTTTATAGAAACAATGCCCTCAATTATATATTCTAGAGACATGTACACACAAAAGAAATTTTTTAGAATATAACTAATTCAATTTATATTGTCAAGTAAAATGTTACTAACTTGCAAATTTTTATGGATTATTCTCAACCTTAAGTACTTATAGAGGTAAAGTAGACATTCAACTATTTTTTTAACAATGTATGTTCTAGTTTAATGCTTTCCTTTTTTCACTGATATGTTTATGTTAAAACACAATAAAAAATATTTCATATATAAATTAAACATATATACAATTAAGGAAAATTCATACAAAAAGAAAAAAGTATCCAAGCTTTTTATTAGGCATGTACTTTAGACCAACATTTTCTCTTCTCCTTTGAAGTACAAACCTAATAGCCTTACAAAATTGACATATTGTAGTTTAGATATGAGTATAAGCTCATTTTGAACTCCATCAGCCCTTATCCTGATCTATTTAACAATCGTTTTATTGTTATTTGTTGTCCTCCACTTAATCTTCAAGTGATTATAGTTAAAGAGGATGAATTTGTAGGACATATTTAGCTTATAAGTGTAAACCAAATTAAAGATGTTTGAGTTGTGTGCAGTTTGATTAATTTATAAGTATAGGTGGCAAAATAGGTGGTTTGGATTGGTATGGGTTTAACATAAATGGATTAGATCCATAAGTACCTAGTTAGCCATTTAAGACCCATTTATTATTTATATGGACACCCAAATTTGTGTAACCCATATAAATTTTATCCACCCATTTAAACTCATTCATTATATATTATTTTATTTGTGAATTTTTGTATATCCCTAAAGTTTATATAACTAATGCTAATATTGTAATTTTTTTCTTTTTTATAATCATAATCAAAGTTAAATTTTATAATCAAATAAAGTATTACTTTCAAATTTTTATGGATTATTCTCAACCTTAAGTACTTATAGAGGTAAAGTAGACATTCAAATATTTTTTTAACAATGTTGATATATATGTTCTAGTCTAATGCTCGAAAATATTTCATATATAAATTAAACATATATACAATTAAGGAAAAAGTCATACCACAAAAAAAAAAATGAAAGTATCCAAGCTTTTATTAGGCATGTACTTCATACCAACATTTTCTCTTCTTCTTAGAACTAGAAACCTAATAGCCTTACAAGATTTACATATTGTAGTTAGTTATGAGTATAAGCTCATTTTGAACTCCATCAACCCTTATCCTGACCTATTTAACAGTCTTTTTATGGTTATTTCTTGTCCTTCACTTAATCTTCCTTGGTCAATTATGAATGAACAATAAGCTTTCAATTGTAGATGTTTTATATTACTTTCAGTAACTAATTAAACAATTTGTTTATCTATTTATTACCTTGTAAACAAGTCTAAATTTGCATTTTTTGAGTTTATTTTGCTTTGAGAAGTTATTAATTGCAGCCATAAATGTTATAGTAGTACATATTTGTAAATTATAGCTACTATTGCCATTATTTTGAAGCTAATCCACTTCCCTTGCTCTATCATCTGTCATAAGCTCTCTCAAAAACTTCTTTGCTACTATTTTATGTTATTATACTTGTTTAACTTAGCATTACAAAAATTTCACTTTAATATAATTATTTTTCATGGAGAAGTTACTTTCTAATCTAAGTTTTTTCCCTCTCGATTATGAAACGACACTATCAAAAATTGCAATTAGAATAATCATTTCAATAGTTATTATCCATATATGTGTTCTAGTTGCTGAAGGGAACAACAAATTAAGGATTAAAATGCTAATAAGTTATTATATAGAAAAAGTAAATATTTTAGTCACTTACCTTTATGTGGGGGTCCTAACCCTAGGATAATGATGTAATAGCTTGTTTCACCTCCTCTTAAATCTTTGCCAAAGAAAGGTCCACCATACAATGTGCAATTGATACCCATGCCATATAAGAGAAATTCAATGCATGCACAATCATTCCAACACAAGTGTTGGACCATGTGTCGTTCTAATAGAACCAACTCTTACTATAAATTTGTCTTCATTTTTCTACACTTTGGGTCTGACCATTTCTTGCACCTGAATTCACTGTTATTCCATCATAGGATTCAAAAACCAAAATGGAAATGCTCAAAGCATCTTTTTCTATGTTTCCTTTATTATGAAGGAACCATCTAGAATAATTTCTTCGATTTTTAGGTATCTCTTCACTACTATAGATTATATAATGAATATATTCCTCAACTAGGTCCGAAAAACTGAAAAAATTATAGTTTTAATTCCATTGATCTAAAGTAGGAAAATTATCAACCGTATTATCAAAAGTCAAAACCTCACTAGTCGAAAACAAAACTCATTCTTGCCTCACTATAATTTCACATTAACTAGGATGCATCCCAGAGTAAACCCTCCAAAAGACGCATTATTTTCAATAGATTTGTTCACTGGACAAGTTTGATTAGGTTATGTCGAGTCACCATTTCTACCCAAATCCAACTCATCAATAATAATAAATGTCAAAGCCCAACCCAACTTGATCCGTAACCCATATTTTTTAAGGCAAGTTTGGTAAGGTTATGTCGAGTCACCATTTCTACCCAAACCCAAGTCATCAATAATAATAAATGTCAAAGCCCAACCCAACTTCATCTGTAACCCATAGTTTTTAATATGTATATAATAACTTATAATTTAATTTAATTTATTAAAAGTTTTAAACTTTTGGTTAATATAGTTAACTTTTAATAAATGTGTTTTTATTATATACTTAATTAATTAATTATAATTATAATTTATTGGGTCACAAAAATTAGAGGAAAAAAGAGACAGAAAAGAGGAAAAAGCATGCAATTAAAGGGCATACTTTATTTATTTACTACAATATATATATATATATATATATAGTAATCGGTTCTTAGTTCATTTTTATTTTCACTTTAATTTGGTATTAATTACATGACTTTTTTTTTTTGAAGATTGCAATATCATTGCATAAAGAGAGCCTGAGGACTATACAACTAGAGATTTGAAATCTCTAGGGAGACCAATATAAAGCTATTTTCTAAAATAGCTCTTCAAGCCTTTGAGGTTGTTTTATCATTAACCACTTTTGAGTCATTTTGAGAAACTCAGCTATCTAGAAGAAAGTTTCAGCAAATGACAATGGCTCCTACAATAACAAAGAAAAGAAATCTATAAATAAAACACTGAATACAAACTAAAACAGACATTTTGGCCGCTAATAAAAAAAGAGTCAGTGTTTGCCTAGCCTTATTAGGCTTAAACAATGAAGATTTTATCTCTAGACTGCTTGCTCAAAGATTTCTGACCCACACCTGAGCCCTACAGGGCATAGGAAGCAGTGATATAACTGCAACTTCTTGAACTTAATCCCTCTTTTGTATGTAAAAATGGATTTCCCAAGGTAAATTCTTTATCATGCTCTTCGCTAGGATAGTGAATTAAACATGCTTCCTTGTTGCTAGAACTCAAGGACAAATTCTCAATTTTTTTAAGATAGAGAAATCGAATTTAGTTTAGCATTTGAAACAGGGCTCAATCGGAGGGATGATCTCCTTAATGGCCATGTATCATTCCATGGTCCGTAATCGATGTTGATATTGACTTGATCAATTATCTCTTCTTGGGACTTGAATCCATTGCAATTCCTTATTTTATGGTAAAAACAAAACCACACATTTAGCTGATACTTGGAAGCCTTTCATACTAGAAGACGATCCACTTATTGTTTGACTCCTGCTTGCTCATGAATCCTTTTGGTAGAGGTCTTTTAAGATTAACTTTAACTCTCAAACTCATGAAATGATCAAAGTCATCACCTGAATATAAGGACTCATCCATGGCAATAAGCTGCTCAAACATTGCGGTTTTGATTAAGTGGTAGACCAATAACTTGGACCTAAAACTTCGCCCAGTTGGGTGGTCCATGCTTCACTCTTACATAGTCCTCTTTTCCTGAGAACTTAAAAACAAACATGTTCCTATTCTTCATCTCTTGCTCTTTAAGTTCATAATCAAAGCCTCAAACCTGTGAAAGTATATGCAGTATCAGATTTGATAAGTACACTTTCGAACTTAAGATCTCACCTACCAACCTATTTTTGAGGCAATCAATTTTTTATCCTTCTGCTGATGACAGTTCTAGGAAACATATCTAGTCTTCATAACTAGCAGAGGCTCCTTTGACATATGAGATTTGTTTGCTACTAGAAGCCATTTAAGAGGGGAGTAAATGAAATGGTTCTTGGTAGGTGGATCAATGAGCAAATTTTTGAATCTCAATATAGAACGAAACAATATATTAGATTGTTATAATTTTACCCTAGGGAGAACACTTACAAAGAAGCTGAGCTTCTCACTCTACTAACCCTACACATATAAGGATTTCCTTGTTAGTGTATTATTTAGTTAAGAAATTCAATTAAATGTTATAAATAATCAGTAGTTAATAAGTACTAACAACATAGAGGATTGTGAAGACCTCCCCGCCAGAGTGGAAAACCAAGCTAAATATACCGAGTTCCCATAAAAATCTTTAAATGTGCAGTTGACTAGACTAAACTCCAATTTTATAGCATACAAAGAAAACAAGAAGAAGCAGTAGGAAGCAATATAATAAGGAAATTAATATAAACAAGGCAAAAAAATAACAAAGTACATTCTCTTGATTTGGTCATGAAATTCCATCACTATTAGTCATTATCTATCCTATTAAAACTTTTTTTTTCCAAAATCAATTAGAATTGGATCTCAATTGACATAACCCATAATGTTGGTTACATTGTGCTAAGGTGGATGTATATTTAGACCATTTCTTTATTGAGTAGAATTGAAATTAACTAATTGTAAATTTGCAATTCGCATAGAATGTAAACAATATATATTTTTAATATATAAATAAAATAAAAAATAGAAATTTTTTTTGAAAGTATGTTTTAGCTATGTTTTAGAAGGTTTTAGATAGAACATAACATGTGTTTTACAAAATAAATTTTTTTTTATTCATATATAGAAAAATATTGTGTGTTATAATAACTCAACATACAAGCCTTCAGTAAATGTTGAATTATGAAGGATAGTTGTCAAATTTTGGATATAATGACTTTGAAGTTCACCATTTAATGTATATATATATGTCAGTTCATCTTTAACCTCTGCAGAAAGCATTGTGAGCTTTTGAGCTTCTACAAATTATTCTCAACCTTGAATACTATATGGAGGTAAAATAAACCTTGATCTATTCCTTTAACAATGTTGAAATGCAAGTTCTAGTCCAATGGTCCCCTTCTTGAATGATCTATTTATGTTAAAACATAATACAATTAAGAAAAAAGCCATACCACTAAAAATGAAAGAATTAAGCTTTTACTAAACATGTATTCATAGACCACCATTTTCTCTTCCCCTTAGATGCAAAAACTAGTAGCCTTACAAGATTCACATGTTACAGTTTAGATATGAGTATATGTTAATTTTTGAACTTCATCAGCCTTTGTCCTGACCTGCTTGATAAAAGACTACTATTTCTTATTATTCGCTTAATCTTCACTAATCATTTATGAACAAACAGTAAGCCTTCAATGGTGGGTGTTTTATATTATTTTTATTGACTAATTCAACATTTTATTTATCTATTTGCTACCTTGTTTAGTTCCATAGCTTTGAAACTCATCCACTTCCCTTACTTTATCATCTTTCGAAGCTTTTTCAAGAAATTATTTGTTACCATTTCTTATTATTAAACTTGTCAAACTTAGCACTACAAAAATTTCACTTTAATATATTTATTTTGGTGAAAAAGTTACCTTTTAATCTAAGTCTCCTCCATCTCAAATGCAATAAAGCAATACCAAAAGTCATAATTAAATCAATAACTTTTATAATTATGATCCATATCTATGTTCTGTCTACTGTATGGAGCAACAAATTAAGGATTAAAATGCTAATAAGTTATTATATAGAAAAAGTAAACATTTTAGTTACTTACCTTTATGTCGATGTCTTGGGATAATAATGTAATAACTCATGTCACATCTTCTTAAATTTATGTTAAAGAAAGGTCCACCAAACAATATGCAACAGGTACCCCAACCGCATAAGAGGAATCCAATACATGGATAATCATTCTAACAAGAGTCTTGGACCATGTGTAGGTCTAAAAGAATAAGCTCTTATTGCAAATTTGTCCCCATTTTTTAACACTCTAGGCCTTATAATTTCTAGCTCTTAAATGCTCTAGTATTTCAATCATAAGATTTAGAAACTAAAATAGGAACTCTCATAGCATCTTCTTCTATGTTTCCTTTATAATCAAAGAACCATCTAAAGAAATTCCTTCGATCTTCAAGTGTCTCTTCACCATCATAGAGTGTATAATGAATTTATTTCTCATTTGGGTTTAAAACACTATTTAAATTATATTTTTTATTACATTGATTTAAAGCAAAGAAATTATCAAACTTGTTATTAGAAACTAGAATCATACTAGTCTAAAACCCAACTCCTCCTTGCATCACTACAATTTCGCATTGACCAGGGTCCCATTCTAAAGTATACCCTCTAAGAAATGCATTATCTTTAGTAGTCTTGTTCATTAGGCAAATTTTGGTTAGGTCATGTCAGGTCAAGTTTTGAAAATTTATTGTCCAAATTCACCCCAAACCCAATATTTCTAGCCAAATCCAACACATTGATAAAAACAAATACCTAAGCCCAACCCAACCCAACTTGAACCATAACCAATATGGATTAATATGTATATAACAACATATTATTAAATTTAATTAAATCTTTTAGATTTTTGGTTGATATATTTAACTTTTAATATATGTGTTGGTTTATTTTATAATTAATTAATTAATTATAATTATAATTTATTAGGTTCGATCTAGCCAAACCAAGTTTGAAAATGCTATGCCAAATCCAACCAAAATATCTGTGCATAATTTTGAGTTTAGGTTGGGCGGCTGAATATGAAAAAAATATTTGTCAAGCTTGAGTTTTATTAACTTTGGGCTGAGCAGATCCTTATACGCATGAATAGGTCTAATCTTCAACTAGCTAAGATGTATGCACCTAATTTCTTAATGTCTTGTGGTTGATCCCAAGTTTCATATCGGGTAAATGGTGCATTTTCGATGATCAAAATTCTTCCATAATATCTATTTTTGTATGCCCTAGTGTTGGCTTTTTTTAGCGCGAGCATTTCACTGTTAAGTAAAATCAATTTCACATTCTTGTTGGAGCCATGTCATAAGTATAACACAATCAGTTTCCCACCTCCATATTCAACTTGTGGTGCTCTAGTTCAATTATCAAGAGCAAGAGTTCTTGAATTTTTCACAATAGGCAAGTCCCTGTAGGCCAACAAAAGAGGATGGTTGATAATAGTTACATTGTTGTTTGTAACATTTGTATAATGAATCATTAAAAAATTTGCTGGAAAATCTTAACTTGAATCCCTCATTTTTGGAAAGAAGATGATTTGTAAAATTGAGAACATGACCTTGGCTTAACTGTGTTATTTGTTAAGGAGTGCAATAGAAGAAACAAGTATAAGAAGAAGAAAGCTAAGTACAGTTTATAGTTAAAGAGGATGATGGCTTTGCATGACTTATTTAGCTTATAAGTCTAACCCAAATTAAAGATGTTTGAGTTGTATGTAGTTTGCTTTATTTATAAGTATGGGTGGCAAAATGAGTTAGTTGGGTTGGTCTGGGTTAGGTGTAAATAAATTAGATCCATAAGCACGCATTTATCAATTTGTAACTCATTTATTATTTATATTAATACCCAAAATTATATAACCCATACAAATTTTACCCACTCATTTACCATTTAAACTCATTCATTATATATTATTTTATATATGAATTTTTGCTTATTTCCAAAGTTTATATAACTTGTGCTTATATCATAAGGAAATTAATATAAAGTAGGAAAAAAAATAACATGTCACATTCTCTTAATTTGGTCATGAAATTCCATCACAACTAGTTATTATTTATCCTGTTAATTTTTTTTTCCAAAAATCAATTCAAAATGGATCTTAATTGACATAACCCATAATGTTGGTTACATTGTGCTAAGGTGGATTTATATTTAGACTATTTCTTTACTGAGTAGAATTCAAATTAACTAGTTATAAACAATATATATTTTTAATATGTAAATAAAAAAAGAAAAAATAAAAAATAATTTTAAAAGTATGTTTTAGTTATGTTTTAGAAGGTTTTAGATAGAGTATAACATGTGTTTTCTAAAATAAGATTTTTTATTTATATATAGAAAAATATTATGTACTCAACTTACAAGCCTTTAGGGGGTGAATGTTGAATTATGAAGGACAATTGTCAAATTTTGGACTTCATGACTTTAGAGTTCACCAATATATACATACATACATACATACATACATATATATATATATGTATGTATGTATATGTATGTCAGTTCATCTTGAACCTCTATAGAAAGCATTGTGAGCTTCCGAGCTTCTGTAGATTATTCTCAACCTTGACTACTATATGGAGGTAAAGTAGACCTTGAGCTCTTCTTTTAACAATGTTGAAACACATGTTCTAGTCTAATGGTTCCCTTCTTGATTGGTCTATTTATGTTAGAACATAATATAATTAAGAAAAAATCCATACCACTAAAAATGAAGGAATCCAAGCTTTTATTAGATATGTATTCATAGACCAACATTTTCTCTTCCCCTTAGATGCAGAAACTAGTAGCCTTACAAGATTCACATGTTGCAGTTTAGCTATGAGTATAAGTTAGTTTTTTAACTTCATCAGCCTTTGTCTAGACCTACTTGATAAAAGACTACTATTTCTTGTCGTTCACTTAATCTTCATTAATCATTTATGAACGAATAGTAAGCCTTCAATGGTGGGTGTTTTATATTATTTTTATTGACTAATTCAACATTTTATTTATCTATTTGTTACCATCTTTGTTTCCATAGTTTTGAAACTCATCCACTTCCCTTACTTTATCATCTGTCAAAGCTTTTTCAAGAACTTATTTGTTGCCATTTCGTATTATTAAACTTGTCAAACTTAGCACTACAAAAATTTCACTTTAATATATTTATTTTAGTGAAAAAGTTACCTTTTAATCTACGTCTCCTCCATCTCAAGTGCAATAAGGCACTCCCAAAAGTCACAAGTAAAGTAATAACCTTTATAATTGCTATCCATATCTATGTTGTGTCTATTGTATGGAGGAACAAATTAAGGATTAAAATGCTAATAAGTTATTATATAGAAAAAGTAAGCATTTTATTTACTTACCTTTATGTCAGGGTCTTGGGATGATGATATAATAACTCATGTCACATCCTCTTAAATTTATGTTAAAGAAAGGTTTGTCGTATAATATGCAATAAGTACCCCCACCATATAAGAGGAATCCAGCACCAGCACATGGATAATCATTCTAACAAGATTTTTGGACCATGTGTAGATCTAAAAGAATAAGCCCTTATTGCAAATTTGTCCCCATTTTTTTGCACTCTAGGCCTTACAATTTCTTGCACTCAAATACTCTATTATATCAATCAAAAGAACCATCTAAAATAATTCCTTCGATATTCAAGTGTCTCTTCACCATCATAGAGTATATAATGAATTTATTCCTCATCTTCGTTTGAAACACTCATAAAATTATTGTTTTGATTACATTGATCTAAAGAAAAGAAATTATAAAACTTGTTATTAGAAGCCATCATCATACTAGTCTAAAACCCAACTGCTCCTTGCCTCACTATAATTTGCGTTGACTAGGGTCCCATTCTAGAGTATATCCTCCAAGAAATGCATTATCTTCAGTATACATGTTCATTAGGCAAATTTTAGTTGGGTCATATCTAGTCAAGTTTTGAAAAATTGTTATCCAAATTCTACCGAGACCTAATATTTCTACCCAAATCCAACACATCGATAAAAACAAATACCTAAGCCTAGCTCAATTTGATCCATAACCAATATGGATTAATATGTATATAATAATATATAATTAAATTAAATTAAATGTTTTAGACTTTTGGTTGATATAGTTAACTTCTAATATATGTGTTGGTTTATTTTATAATTAATTAATTAATTATAATTATAATTTATTTGGTCCGGTCAAGCCAAACCAAGTTTGAAAATGCTATGCCAAATCCAACCCAAATATATGTGCATAATTTTGAGTTTAAAATTGGGTGTGGCTAATATGAAAAAATATCTATCAAGCTTAAGTTTTATTAACTTGGGTTAGGTTGGGCCGAGCAGATCCTTAGACACATGAATAGGTCGAATCCTTAACTAGCTAAGATGTAAGTATCTGGTTTCTTAATGTCTTGTGAGTGATCCTTAGTTTCATGTCGGGGTAAAAAGGTGTATTTTTGGTCATCAAAATTCTTCCACAATATCTATTCTTGTATGCCATAGTGTTGGCTTCTTTTAGCACAAACTTTTTACTATCAAGTAAAATTGATGTCACATTCTTGTTGGAGCCATGTTATAAGTATAACACAATCAGTTTCTCACCTTCATATTCGATTTGTGGTGTTCTAGTTCCATTATCAAGTGTAAGAGTTCTTCAATTTTCCACAATAGGCATGTCCTTATTGGCCAACCAAAAAGGATGTCTGATAATATTTATGTTGCTGTCTGTAACATTTGTATAGTTTATCATCAAAAATTTGCTAGAAAACCCTAACTTCAATCCCCTCTTCCTAGAAAGAAGATGATTTGAAAAATTGACAACATGACATTGGCTAAAGTGTGTTATTGGTTAAGGAGTGCAAGAGAAGAAATAAGTAAAAGAGGAAGAAAGCAAAGTAGAGTTTATAGTTAAAGATGATTATGGCTTTTCATGACATATTTGGCTTATAAGTCTAAGCTAAATTAAAGATGATTGAGTTGTATGTAGTCTACTTTTTTTATAAGTATAGGTGGCAAAATGAGTTGGTTGGGTTGGGTATAAATAAGTTATAAGCACCCATTTATCCATTTTGTAACTCATTTATTATTTATATGGATACCCCAAATTATAAAACCCATATAAATTTAACCAACTCATTTACCATTTAAACTCATTCGTTATTTATTATTTTATATATTAAATTTTGCATATTTTCAAAGTTTATATAACTAATGCTTATATTATAAGGAAATTAATATAAACTAGACAAAACATAACAAGTCACATTCTCTTAATTTGGTCATGAAATTCTATCACAACTAGTTATTATGTATCCTATTAAAACTTTTTTTTTCAAAAAATCAATTCAAATTGGATCTTAATTGACATAACCCGTAATGTTGGTTACATTGTGCTAAGGTTTATGTATATTTAGACCATTTCTTTACTGAGTAGAATCAAAATTAACAAGTTGTAAATTCGCAATTCGCATAGACTGTAAACAATATATATGTTTTTAAAATGTAAATAAAATAAAAGAAACATAGAAAATAATTTTAAAAGTATGTTTTGATTATTCTTTAGAAGGTTTTAGATAGGATAAAACATGTGTTTTATAAAATAAGATTTTTTATTTGTATATAGAAAAATATTATGTGTTATAATAACTTAACTTATAAGCCTTTAAGGGGTGAATGTTGAATTATGAAGGACAGTTGTCAAATTTTGGACTTAAAGACTTTAGAGTTCACCATTTAATATATATATATATATATATACCAGTTCATCTTCAACCTCTACAAAAAGCATTGTAAGCTTATGGTTCCCTTCTTGATTGATCTATTTATGTTAAAACATAATGCAATTAAGAAAAAAGCCATACCACTAAAAATGAAAGAATCTAAGCTTTTATTAGACATGTATTTATAGACCAACATTTTCTCTTCCCCTTTGATGCAGAAACTAGGAGCCTTACAAGATTCACATATTATAGTGTAGCCATAAGTATAACTTAATTTTTGAACTTCATCAGCCTTTGTCTTGACCTGCTTGATAAAAGACTACTATTTCTTATCATTCGCTTAATCTTCACTAATCATTTATGAACAAATAATAAGCCTTCAATGGTGGGTGTTTTATATTTTTTATAGGCTGATTAAACATTTTATTTATCTATTTGTTACCTTATTTATTTCCATAGTTTTGAAACTCATCCACTTCCCTTACTTTATCATCTGTCAAAGCTCTTTCAAGAACTTATTTATTCCCATTTTGTATTATTAAACTTGTCAAACCTAGCACTAAAAATTTCACTTCAATATAGTTATCTTGGTGAAAAAGTTACCTTTTAATCGAAGTTTTCTCCATCTTAAGTGCAATAAGGCACTCCAAAATCACAATTAAACCAATAACTTTTATAATTACTATCCATATCTATGTTCTTTCTGTTGTATGGAGCAATAAATTTGTGTAGATACCGTGAAAATTTTTTTAAGGCTTGCTACGGAATCCCTAGTGCTGGTCATGAACCTCCGGTTTGGGTCGTGACAGATGCATGCCGGGGTTCATGCAAAATGCTTCTAATTGATCTAAGAATGATTCACACACATGGTAGTTATATGCAAAAGGCATGTGATATGCACCAAGCACATGACAATGTAGGAAATGCAAAAATGCAAGAAATAGAGAAATTGGTTAGTAATAATAAATAAATAAAAAGGAGAATTAATTAAAGACAATAATAAAGTGATAAAATAAAGAAAAATTGATTAAAAATTAAAAAGAGGTAAGAAAATGATGAATAATACCTTAGAATACACCAATTTAACCAATAATGATCAATTGATGCATAAGTGCATAAATGAACATACAACAATAAATAGGAAAAATAGACATTTACTAGACTCAAGACACTTAATATTCACAAAATTGACTCAAAATTATCACTTAAATATGAAAATATTTAATAAAAAGCATATAGATCATATTGAAGCCTCATAGTAGTACCAAATTAACCATTATAGGCTAGCACTCTAATGATCACAACATGAACAAATAAAACACAAATATAATCACAACACACAAAACTTTCTATAATAATAAATTAGACTCACAAAACTTCACAAATTAATCAAGAATATTCAAAATAGAAATATGCACATAAACATCACAATAAGATTCACAAAATTCAAACAAATGCAGAAGCAACACTCAAAGCACATACTTAACAATTAACACATAGTTCCAAGACACAAAAACAAAAAATTAGGTCACTAAAATAACAAAAAAAATCAATTTAAAATCATCAAATAACAATCAAGAAAACACCAGTAGCATCACAATGTTGATCGTCAACCAAAAGCTTTATTAAAATTAAAACAAGCAAGAGAATGCAAAACTTAAAAACAAAAGTTGAGTATTAAATAAAAATATTTTTAAAATTAAAATAAATTAGAAAAATAATAAATTTGATCATCCTAGGACCTTTTAGACTCATTTTAATGATGTATAATCATTATATAATGCATGAGTCATTAGGACCATCATTGGAGTCATTTCAAAGCAAAGAGTGCATGATACGAGGAGGTGAGCATAGACACCCAGATTTCAGCTATGGATACCCAAAATTCACATGGATAGCTAGATTTGGGCCATCAACACCCTAGCCGGGTGTTCATGGTCCAATTCCAGTCATCCCCCAAAACAGAAGTAAAAACTTTACTTTTTTGCTAAAAAAAATAACAAATTAAGGCCCCAAACTCAAAAATTTGAACCCAAGATGAAGAGAAATGAGTTTTAGAAAGTTTTTAGCCTTAGAATATGAGATTAAACTCACCAAAAACAAGAATTAGATTTAAAAAAATTGAGATTGAAAGTAAGTAGAGTAAAGTGAACAGTAGGTTGTTTTCTGGTTGTTTTAATTGTTAATTTTGGGTTGCTGTGAGCTCGGTTTTGATTTGATATGATGTTTTTGGACTATGGGAGGATTAATGGGTGTTTGGGAGAATTTTTAGGCTAAGGATTATGTAGAAATTTAGTATAGAAAAGTGAGAGAAAGAAGGTAGACAAGAAGAGTTTTTATTTTGGCATAATTTAGGCTAATTTTTCCATTTTTTTCTCTTTTTTTATTTTTTCACTCTAACTTTTTGCTACAGGAACTTTCTCTCCCAATGCTTGGCTCTCCTCCCCAAAATGCTTCCTCAAACCTTCTATTTATAGACTAAGGGTTAGTGGCAAAGTTGTAAGAAGTGTACAACTAAAAGGGGTATATTATGCACTAAAAGATAAAAGTTTATACTAGAATAAATCCTAGGTTAACACTTGTCCATGAATATTCTTAAATAGAATATTCTTTTCTTGGTCACTACTCTTAGGGATTTTTGCATTGTTTTATTAGAAGCGTATGAACCGATTTGACTGGCGGAGGTCAAAATTTTGACTTTTTTGCCAAGTGGTCCATATTAACACACTGTAATTTTAAAAGACAGTTTCATACTGAAATTCAACTCGGGAAGCCCGATTTGACCTCCGAAAAGGTTCGTTGACCAAATTTTGACTTTCATCTCTGGGCTTCCTGAGGTTAAATTGAAGTTCTCAGACTGAAAACTAGTCTAAAAAATAAACGCTACATACACAAAAATAATATTTTTCAAGACATTACTAATTGACTCAATAAACAAAACTCAACACAGACTTACTCTCTTTTGATCAGCAGAACCTCTTTCTCGGGGTTAGGTTTAGTCTTAAAAAGGTTCGATTTGGTATTCGGGTAAGGTTTTAATGTTTCAATTGGTTCGAAACTTGCATTTCAATCATCATTCTTGATGAATCTCATCTACTAATGAGATATTTTTCTACTTTCATAATTAGCTTTCAGGGTTTTGAAAACAACCCTAACTGAATTATAAACATAGACTTCATATAAACAATGTCTTAGTTATATATTTTAGAGACATGCAGCCATTAAACAAATTTTATAGAATATAGTTAATGTAATTCATATATTTTTCATGTAAAATGTTACTAGCTTTCAAATTTTTATAGATTATTCTCAACCTTGAGTACTTATAAAGTACATATTGAATTATTCTCTTAACAATGTTGAAACGTCTTTTCCAACATAATGCTTTCCTTTTTGTTTGATATGTTTATTAAAATGCAATGAAAAAAGAAAATATTTTATGTAAAACTTAACATATATACAATTAAGGAAAAAGTCATACCATAAAAAAATAAAAGAATGCAAACTTTTATTAGGCATGTACTCGCTGATCAACATTTTTTCTTCTTGGATGCAGAAACCTAGTAGCCTTACAAGATTCACATGTTATAGTTTAACTATGAGTATAAGCTCATTTTTCAACTCTATCAACACTTATCCTGACCTACTTGACAATCTTTTTGTTGCTATTTCTTGTCCTTCACTTAATCTTTCATGGTAATTTATGAACGAACAATAAACTTCCAATTGCGGATGTTTTATATTTTTTTCAATAACTAATTAAACTATTTTTTTATCTAATTATTACCTTGTAAACAGGTCCAAATTTGCCTCCTCTGAGTTTGTTGTGCGATGAGAAATGATTAGCATCAACCATGATTGTTGCAGTAGTGTATATTTGCAAATTGTAGCTACTATTTCCATTATTTTGAAGCTCGTCCACTTCCATTACTCTATCATTTATCATAAGCTCTTTCAGAAACTTCTCTGCAACCATTTTATGTTAATAAGCTTGTATAACTTAATAATATAAAAATTTTACTCCAATGTGATTATTTTGATCGAAAAATTACTTACTAATCTAAGTCTCTTTTATCTCAAGTACAACAAGACACTCTCAAAGTTGTAATTAGAGTAATCACTTTAATAGTTATTTTCCATATCTATGTTATATCTACTGTACTAGTAAGTTATTATATAGAATAAGTAAACATTTTAGTTACTTACCTTTATAAGGGAATCATGGGATAATGATGTAATGCCTTGTTTCACCTCCTCTTAAATCAGTGTTAAAAAAAGGTCTAACATACAAAGTGCAATCGTACCCTCGCCATATAAGAGAAATCAAGTACATGCACAATCATTCCAATATGAGTCTTGGACTATGTGTAGATCAAAACGAACCAGTACTAAGTGCAAATTTGTCCTCATTTTTTCTACAGTTTTGGCCTCACCATTTTCTTGCACCTAAATTAAGTGTTATTTCTGTCACAGAATTCAGAAACCAAAATGGGAATTCATAGCATCTTTTTATATGTTTCCTTTATTATCAAAGATTCAGGGAAGAAGATGTCGAATTCTATTTTGATTTTTTAATCCTGCGATGGAATAACACTGAATTCAAGTG
Source organism: Mallotus repandus (assembly GCA_949671775.1). Classification (NCBI taxonomy): domain Eukaryota; kingdom Viridiplantae; phylum Streptophyta; class Magnoliopsida; order Malpighiales; family Euphorbiaceae; genus Mallotus; species Mallotus repandus. The sequence continues at coordinate 16,136 of CATIWM010042195.1, read as the reverse complement.
CAATAAAATGGTTAGACCCAAAGTGCAGAAAAGATGAGGACAAATTTGCATTAAGAGCTAGTTCTTTTAGATCTGTCCAAAACTCATTTTGGAATGATTGTGAATAGACTTGATTTTTTTTATATGGTGAGGGTACGGTTGCACTTTGTATATAGGATCTTTCTTTAACACAAATTTAAGAAGAGGTGAAACAAGCTAATTCATCATTATTCCAAGACCTCATATAAAGGTAAATGACTAAAATGTTTACTTCTTCTATAAAATAATTTATTAGCATTTTAATTCTTAATTTGTTACTCTATATAACATATAGAACATGGATATGGATAATAACTATTAAAATAATTGCTATAACTGCAACTTCCGAGAGTATCTTGTTGTACTTAAGATTGAAGAAACTTAGATTAGGAAGTAACTTTTCCACCAAAATAATTATATTTGAGTTAAATTTTTGTAATGCTAAGTTATACAAGCTCATTAACATGAAATGACAGCAGAGAAGTTTTTAAAAGAGCTTATGATAGATGATAGAGCAATGGAAGTGGATGAGCTTCAAAATAAGGGAAATAATAGCAACAATTTACTGATATACACTAGTACAACGATCGTGGTTGCTACTAATCATTTCTCATTGCAGAACAAACTCGGAGGAGGCGAATCTAAACGTGTTTACAAGGTAATAAATAGATAAAAAAAATTGTTTAATTAGTTATTGAAAAGAGTATAAAACATCCACAATTGAAAGCCCATTGTTCGTTCATAAATGACCAAGGAAGATTAAATGAAGGACAAGAAATGACAGTGAAAAGTCTGTCAAATAGGTCAAGATAAGGGCTAATGGAGTTCAAAAATGAGCTTCTACTCATAGCTAAACTATAACATGTAAATCTTGTAAGACTGCTGATGAGAAGAGAAAATATTAGTCTATGAGTACATACCTAATAAAAGTTTGGATTTTTTGCTTGGTATGACTTTTCCATAGTTGTATATATTTTTAAGTTATATATGGTATATTTTCTTTATTGATTGTGTTTTAACAGGAGCGTATCAGTCAAGAAAGGAAACATTACATTGAAACAAGCGTTTCAAGAATGTCTACTTTATCTCCATTACTACTCAAATTTTTTTAGTGGTTACATGTCTCCAAAATAAATAATGGAGGACATTGTTTCTATGAAGTCTATATTTAAAATCCTAAAGTCTTAGTCTTGGAAATCAAAAGTGGTCGAAAAAATCATAATAATGTTTATCAGCATGATTGTCCACTCAATCTTGTGGGTTATGTAAGTCTCTATTAAATCCTTATATGTTGAAGTGATTGTATTTCTTTACTTATATCTGGACAGGTTCATTGGGAGAGCTTAGGAGGATTTGGACCCAGTCATGTCAGGTTAAGTTTTTTAAAGAAATTATCCAAACCCGACTTGAACCCAATAAATGGGTTAACAATTCTATCAAAACTCAACTCATCAATAAAAATAGGTTTATTGGTATGAATAATCCAAATGTTTATAGTTTTTGCAAATTTATCCTAACTTTTAATTTTGATAAAAATGTCCCAATCTCATTAATTTTTAGTAATTTTAGCACAAATAAGCATTTAGTCAAAAATCAAATAAAAAATGTTGAAGTGACATATGTAAAATGTCAAGTTTATCTTTTATGTTGTAAAATTCATAAAGGTCTATTGGCGTAAAAAAATTCAGATATTTGCGACTTTTTCCAGTTTTATCCTATTTTTAATTTTAAAAAAATATTCCAATCTAAAAATTATTTGATTAATTGAATAAAAAGTGTTGACATGATAATTAAAAATTAAATTTATAGATGATAGATTTTAATTTATGATGGACTATTATTTTAATAAAATTTTTAAAAATAAATATATGTATGTGTAATAAAAATGACAAATTTTCTTTGAATGTTAAAGTTAATTTTTTTTAAAAAATAGATATTTTTAAATACTTTCAAATAAATAATTATGAAATAATAAAAAATTTTGAATTATCTAGGGTAATAAGTATTTATCTTAAAATTATCTTTATTTTTAAAAATTATTGTAAGGAAAGTCATTTATGAATTTAACAATTTTTCAATAGTAAATATCATTCTTTTATTATTATGTATGTATTTTTATTTAATTTTAAACAAATAATTATTTCTATTAATAATTTGGATAAATTAAAATATTTTATCAAAATTTAAAAATTAGGATATATTTGCCAAAAATTTGAAATGTTTGGATTTTTATGCCAATAGTCCATTATAGATTTAGAAAATCAAAAAGGGTAAATTTGACATATTATAAGATGCCACATTAATATATTTATTTAATTTTGACCAAAATATTATTTATGGTAAAATTGTCAAACATTTGTCAAATTAGAATATTTTGGTCAAAATTAAAAGATTGGGAAAAAATTGCAAAAGATTACAAACGTTTGGATCGCACCAATAGGCCATAAAAATAAATACCTAAGCCTAATCAAACTTGACCCATAACCCATATTTTTTAATATGTATATAACAATTTATAATTAAAATTAACTCATTAAAAGTTTCAGACTTTCGATATATATACACACTAGTAAATAATTATGTGTTTCACACGTGAATAAAAAATTTATTTGACTCGTGATATATTGTAAATAAATTCTTAAACATATTATTATTATTAAATAAAAGTTTTAAAAAAAACAACAATGTTATTTATTTATATAACAATTTAATATTAATTTAATATAGATATAATTCGTTACAATTTTTATAAATCTTTTATTTAAATAATTATATGATATTATTTCAATATTTTTTATAATTAATTTTTCTCAACTCTAGAATTGATTTTATATAAAAAAAATATTATGGTCATACTTAATTATAAGATAATAAAACAATATTAGTTATTTGTTAATAAAAAATTAAAAATAATAAAGGTTATATTTTCTTCATATAATAATTTAAATATTACAACCTCATTAAACTTATAATTGATTACAATTTAGTAAATTTTTTATTTGAACTATGACACTTTATTTCTTTAATATTTTTAATATTAATGCTTTTATTTACGCAAAAATTAATTTAATGTAATTTTTTAAGTTAAATTATTAATTAAATGATAAATATTAATTAATTTAATTTTAAATTTTTTGTTAAATTTTATAAAAACATCAAAATATATATTTTTAACAAAATTATCACTAAAATTTTAATTAACTTAATTTTGTTAGAGATAAAATAGAAATTAACGTAATTACTATAGAAAAACATATTTTCATTTAAATTAGAATTGTATGTTAATTAATTTCATTTTTATTAGATATAAAACACAAATTAGCCTAATTAGAATAGGAAATATAGTTTCAATTAAATTATAATTATATTATAATTAATTTAATTTTATTAGTGATAAAATATAAGTTAACCTAATTAAAATAGAAACTAGATTTTCTGTCAAATCCATTATCTATTAATATATATAAAGCTGAAATGCAAATTTTACTATTCATCTACAGTGATATAAGTCTTACAAAAATTTAATAAGTAAACAATTGAAATCAAAATTAATAAATTTTATAAATAATTAATTATGAAAACAATAACATAAAAAATTTTAAGAGATTGTTGTATAATTATTTGAAAAGAAATTTATTATATTATAAGTCTATCAAGTTTGTAAGATTATTATTTAAATAAAAATATTGAAAGAGTGTTGCATAATTGTTTAAATAGAAATTTTATTAAATTTGTAATAAATTATAATATTATAATGCGAATCTATCAATATTGAAAAATTAGATTGTCATATGAGTTAAACAAATACTCTAATTATTTTTAAAAATTTATTAAGTTAAATTTTCTAAAGTAAGGAATTAAAATTAAATTAATAAAAAAATTTATTTGTCTTGCATCTATAATTATATATTTTTTTAAAAAGCACATAATTTATTTGATAATAGTATTTTTGTTATATAAGAAAAGTAGTATAATTATCATTTATTATTATTTGTTAAATTTTTTATCAAAAAAATTACAAATAATTTCATATTATCTTATAATTGATTATGACTATAATATTTTTATATAAAATTAAACTAGAGTTGAAAAAATAATTATAAAAAATATTGAAAAAATATCATACAATTATTTAAATAAACGACTTATCGAAATTTTATTAATTATAATTATATTTATATTAATATATAACACTTTTGTTTTTTTAATTTATTTAATTAAATAATAATAATATCAAAGTATATATTTAATAATTTCTTTACCATCACAAATCTAAAATTTTTATTTTTGTTCACGTGCGAAACACGAGGTTATTTACTAGTATATATATATATATATATATATATATAAAGAGCAACATTTTTCATAGACCAAATTAGAATTATATATGCAACTTGTAACTAATGAAAGGGTTAATTCTCAATGGCCAAAATAAGCAATTGAGAAAAAAAATTTTAAAAATATAACTTTTGAAAAATTTAACTTTGATTATGATTATAAAAAAAGGAAAAATTATAAAAGAAGAGGGGAAGTTCATAAAATACCTTGAATTTAGAAAAGGGAAAAGAAGACAACAGATCGCTGGTGCCGTCGGTGATTCCTTGCATGTCTTCTCCTTTTGATCATTTCATCATCATTAATTGAGATATCAAAGGTACTGGAATCTGATCTTGAACTGTGATGACTACATCTTCAATGGTTTCTCTTCTTCCTCTTCCTTTCTTCTTCAGAATCACTTTCAAAACCATCGATGTCCTGAGTCTTCAATCCGACAAAGTAATGGCTTAGTGTTAGATAAAGTCCTCTCCCAAATGAAGAGAGTAGTGCTATTTATAAATATAGGGGTGAGGGAGGCTATTTTTCATGGGCTTGAATGTGTGTCTTACACGTCTGAGCACGCTCATGTATTTGAGTATGGGGATCTCAAGTGAGTGTGCGTGTATGAAAATCATGTTACATTGCAATTTTTATGTGCTACTGTGCATGTTTCATGCGTGACCACGCGTCGGAGTATATGAGCCATGCGCCCATCCCACATGCTCATGGGTGTGGTGCACTCGCTCATGTGTGTGTTCATGCGTTCTTTAGAAAAAGTTCAAAAAATGTTTCCAAGATTCTGATTTGATGAATTAGCCATTGTTTTTAGTGAACTTTTATCCAATCTTGTAAAATGAGTCTCAATTTAACTAGTCATGTGTTCGAGCAGTCACGCTTTCGCGACGATCTCCTTAAGCATGCATCTCACTATTCGAAGGTTTCAGTTCACTAAATTATACTATAATTAATTAAATTTATAATAAAGTCACTGAATCGATAAACCAGTTTTAAGTTCAGATGTTTCGACTCCTCAATTTAAGGTTTGAACGCTTTTAAGCAATAACGACTTGTGTTCTCACCCTAATTTTAAAAATTGTTATCATAATTGAACCGTTTTTTATGTCTATTAAATTTTAATGTATGAAAGAATCTTCCTCATTTATTTTGTAATTATCATTTCATTCATTGTTATCATACCATTAATTTTTGCATCAAGGATGAAATTATCAAAGCACTCATATAAATTATTAAGTACCATGTCACACTTAGAGTAATCTCTAAAATAAGAACTAGTCTAATGGTGAGATGGAATATTATTCAAGTGCTCATAAGCACCAAGGTGGTTAGCTTTAATTATCTCTGTTACTTGTTCACATTCTTATAGATAGCTTGCTCTAGCAGTAATAAATGATAGATCTTTCAGCCCATTCCTTGAAAATCTTGACCTAAGATTTGTTTAGATATGCCTAATACAAAATCTATGTTTAGAATTAGGAAAAAGCTCTTCAGTTGCAGGAATTAAGTCCTATTAAGAAGACCAAAATAAGACAATGCACCAAGATAAAAAAACCAAAGTCACGATCATAACAATGAAAAAACCAAATTTAGAATAATTGACAAAAGAGTTATAGTTTTATGTTGTGTACCTGTACCTATCACTCATAAAAGTCTAATGATAATTGTTGTTGATTTCATGCTCATCAGTAAGTTATAGCAAAAATCACCTCCAATTATCTTTATTTTCTTTTTCCACAACAGTGTATACTATTGGATAGATGCAATCATTAGCATCTATCCCAACTACTACTAATAACTGCCCTCCAAACATGCCCTTCAAAAAAACCCATATGAAGATATTGATGGCCAACACCTTTCCTTGAAACCAGCTCTTAATGCAGTCAAACACATGTATAAGCTATTGAAAGCTCTATCATCAAGATGTAACATTATTGTTGAAGCTAGGTTACTTCTTAATAGCTCAAGCTTGTACACAATCTTGACAACTACTCTGTCTCATCACCATCAATCAGCTTCAAGGTAATGTCTCTAGCTCTCCAAGCCTTCAGCTTACTCACATTAACTTCATGATCAACTTTAATTATAATAATAGTAATATCTATAAAGCAAGTTAGATCAACCTTAAACCTCTCAAAGTAAGCATCAACAATCCATTTAGCATTAACATGCGTAATCTCATGTTCCCTAGAACAACTCTGCTCTAATACACCTTATTTAATTTGAATTATGCTTCTATTATAAGGCATTAGTGAAACATACATGTAGTATGCACTCTATGTTTATTGAGTAATTCCTAACTATCATTTTAAATTGCTTGAATGAACCGAATCACATCCCTATCCTAAAGGATGGATTGGTCACAATATTCTCCTTGAATTATGGAAATTTAGGCTTCGATAATTCTCTATCAAAATCCTCATCAGTTGTGGAGCATGAGTGCAACTTATTTGATGGAGCATACACTGTTTTATCTAAACTTGAATCTATTATTGTTATTATCCTCCACTAATGTTTTACCTTTAAGAATATCTCTTTTTATATCTTTATTCATGTACTTCTCAAAGATAACATCATCTTCGTCCTCCAAATCATAATCTCAATCGTGAAAGTCATTATTTTTTTTTTTTTTTAATTTTCCTCTTCTTGATCTTAATATTCACCATCATCTAGTTATTCTTTTTCATTTTTGTTCTCATTTACAACAACCTAATCAAATTCATCAATTGTTACCTGCACATTCACTAACCCCTCCTTTTCCACTTCCATATTTAGATCACTACCTTGTACTAGCATCTCCTCATGCATAAGGACATAACCTTCCTAGTACAAACATGCATGACGCTAGATGCATGTACAAAAATTGACATTTGAACAGCATCAGAGTCAACATTTGAGCTCCTTAACCCATTCATAGTATTCTTTTTATGATGCAACTAAAAATAACTCATTCTTGCAGTACCTAACCCTAATTCAGTGGCAATGGCATCAATTTTCTAACTTAGATATCCTAAATATTAAACCAAGAAAATATCTATATAAATAAAAATATCTTAGTATATTCACTCCAAAAATAATAAAATTTCTAGTGTGAAAACTTGCATATTTTCGCAACTATATATCTTTCTTTTTAATTGTTTTTGCACTATAGTACATACTTAAGCTATCAAATTAAATACCTAAAAGACAACAAATAAAAGGGACCATGCACAAATTATTTGAGCACCACAGAGACCATAAATTATATAAATAATTTGGTCATTGTCTTTATTGTCGTCATATGTTAGCCTAATAAAAACAAAAACTCTTCGATGATTAAAAAAAGTAAAAGATAAGTGGGAGGGGATGAAAAGTTCCAAAAATAGCAAGGTAAATTCCATGGGGAAAAAATATTAACGAGAACATAATAAAAAAAAATAGAAGCAATTCAAATGAAGCAAACAGAAAAAAAAAGTGCAACAATTAAAAGCTTTAGGAGTGAAAAGTAACATATATTTTTTAGTTTTACTTACAATACTAAGGTGGCCTTTCTCCTGGAGGCCTTCTTCACTATTCCATTTTCTTTTTTGTCAAAGCTTCTCAAGTGTCGTAATACTTAGTAACAAACCTTAAACACTTTGCTTATGAGTTCATAGACGAGATTAGAAAAGAGTGATAATTACTAGTCTCTAAGGCATAGAAACTTATCCGAATAAATGTTTCCGCATTTCAAAAATATTTCCATCAAAAATATTTTTGGGCCGTTTCTACAAATATGAAAAATTAGAAAACATGTTTTCTACTTAAGAATGCATTTCCAACTTGAAAACTTTATTCCTTTAGTATTTTCCTACATAAGAAAGGAGATAAATTAAAAAATAATTTTATATTTTTCTCAATTAAAAAAATAATTTATATAATTTTACTATTACTTAATAGAATAGATAAATTTTTTCAAGATTTATATATAAAATTTATATCTATATATATTCGTGTATTTCTAATATTTATTTATATACCCCTGTACTTTTAATATTCATATGTTCCACCACATTTCTGTTTCCTATAATTTTAAAAAATGGGGTTTCACTGTATTCATTTCCATATTTTTCTGTATCCATGCTATATAGTTGCAAATGAATAGGAAGATGAATTTGAAGGGCACATGTTAGCGATAAGAGGGAGAGTAACTCTTTTACGTTAAAAGTTTAATTTTAGGGTTAATTTGTAATAGGTCCCATGTAGTTATCAGGATTATTTTTGTAATTTTTTTCTAACATGGAATGTTGATATGCCTACTGACATGGCACATATTCTAGAAAATATACCATCTCTGATTGCCACATCAGCACAAATTGATATGAATTCATGGAGTACCCTTCACCTCAAATAATAATAAAAGTTAGGATACTAATTTGAAAATAAAAATTTATGGAACCAAATTGAAACAAACGTCAAAGTTAAGTGACCTGAAGCAATTTACCCCTCAATTGCTTATTTTGGCCATTCCAAAATAATTCTATTTGCTATGTTGAGAATTTCAGGCACCCTTTCATTAACTACGACAAGCTACATATATAATTCTAATTTTTTTTAACAAATTTATATTTCTAATTTGGCATGCATATATATATATATATATAATTAAAAGAGTAAAACTTTTAATTAATTAATTTTAATTATAAATTATTATATACATATTTAAAAATATGGGTCATGGGTCATGCTTGGTTAGGTATTTATTTTTATGGATGAGTTGGGTTTGGATAGAAATGTTAACCCATTTGTTGGCCTAGGTTGGGTTTAGATAATATTTTTGGAATTTTCCACGCATAACCCAAAAACTAAAGTACATATAAAAAATTGCGTTGACATTTTATTATTTCAAAACTAACTTTTTTGATATATATTCTATAATAACCCATAATTTAAGTAAATAAATATGTGTTACCGTTGCTGTTGGGTTGCTGATGGGTTGTTGAGTCGTTGTTGTGTTATTGATGAGCCGTTGATTTGCTATTGATTGACTTATTGTTTGGTTAGTGAGTTGTTGTCATTGATGTTGGGTTGTTGATGAGTTGTTGTCATTGATGTTGGGTTGTTGTTGAGTTGCTGCAGTGTTGATGTGTGGATGTTGTGGGGTGTTAACTCATTTAATTGCTGGCAGTTTTGTCAAGCCTCAAAGTGGAAGGACTAAATAGAAATTTTACAAAAAATTTAGGGACTGAAGTTATAATCCTTCTTCCTCTTTAGTTTTATTATTGTTGACGTGAAAATTGCTCAAAACTCCATGAACTCCCTCGGTTGTCACTGTAGCACCTCAATATTCTCCATCTCTATTCACCAGTCAAACATCCTCTACATGTTGGTAGTTTTTATTTTTTGAATTTTGGCTCTATTTAAGTTATTTTAAGCTCTAAAGTTTTGGCCTAAACTTTTCGACGATGAATCATCATTTTTGGCGACTGTTAGCTGCTGCAACCACCACCATCGAACTCATCTTGTTTCTAGGAGTCTTTTGGTACCAATTTTACAACCCATCCATATGGTTTAGGCCTTTATAAGAATTTATTGAGAGTTTCGAAGCGAGAGCCGTAGCAATTCGTCAGCCAAGGACACGACGGCCGACACACTCCACTTGTGAGTTAATTTTATAAAATGTTTGTTCAAGATATATATAAATGAGAATTTTTATATGATAATATTATCATAAAGTTGAATATATAAACATTTAATTATGCAAATGAATATTACCCGTAAGCATGATTATTTATTTTATTGTTATTAAGAATTTCTGAAATTCATTAACTTGGTTTCATTTATTTTATTTTTATTTATGAGATAAATATGTTTGGAGAAATTGGTAGAATGTGCTACCTAGTGAGTGTCATTAGGACCACGTGCACACTGGTTAAGATTTTGAGTATGAGATATATGTGGATTGGCTCGGTTGAGCTTATTCTCTCGAGCAGTGTTATGGTTTTGGCTCAGTGGAGCTTGATCTCTTGGGTAGTATATGAATTGAGCTCGGTGGAGCATGATCTCTCAGGCAGTATGTGGATTAGGCTCGGTGGAGCTTGTTCTCTTGGGCCAGAGTTGAGACGTAACTCGGTTGAGCTTGTTCCCTCAGGACATCAATAATAGATTGAGGTTAGAGTTCTACCATGATTTCCACCAAAGAATTTTATTTTATATGGTTTTCATATGAGGAATTTTGTATAAAGAGATTTATAGCTTTTAGGAAGACATTTTATAAAGAAAATATTTAACAAATTAAATAATTTTTAAATATTTAATTATTTAATGGCTTTATTGGTTTTTAAATAATTGTTTTAAAACCAATATGCATTTTATATTATTAATTAACTCAGTGAGATCTGATTCCCCTCCATTATAGTTTTCTAGGATCTTGAGATTAAACTGTTAGATCTTCTTCTCTACACCGGACTCATTCTTCACCGACTGCTCTATATAAGTTATTTAATGTTAGTAATGTATATGGAATAACTTTAGTTAATCTAGACACCGCAGTAGTTTGGAGGAATTATTGGTATTTGTATTGCACTATAATATGTATTTTGATATTTTTGAGTTATGATGTTGGTCACTATGGTGACATTGAAGTATGTGTGGTTGATGCATATTATTGGAAGTGTTATTTGCACTATGTAGGTTTTGGTTTTGTTCCTAGTACAGAGGAAACTCTGCTAAATTTTCTTTAAAATTATTGAGTTGGAAAATGTTTTATTATGAAACTTTTTTAAAGCTTATTGCGGGTTTCAGAAGCATTATGTTTTCCCATTCCCTATTGCTGGTCATGTGCCTTTTAGGGTTACGGTTATGAAAAAGTTGGTCTCAGAGTAATGGTTCATTTCTTATTCTTTTAGTCATTGGTATTTGTCTTTTTTTAAACTATTATGGAGATTAGGTTGATAATTGTCATTTATTGTCATCATTGTTTTTAGAATTCCTCGTATGTGTTAGCATCCTTGTTATGTCTTGAATCTTATTTCTTTGTCTTTTTAAAAAGATTTGAGCAAGAAATGCTCATGCTGTAGATGCAACATATGATGATGGTGAGCAATCCTTTTAGGATGAAGCTCCTCTCCTTACCCCATGAGGTAGAAGAAGGGGTAGACCTAGAGTAGTGGTAGTTCAAAGACTAGAGCAATAGTCGTAAGTAGAATAAGAAGCTCTTGAGATAGGTCCTGTAATTAATCAAGGACTAGTGGCACTTAATCAAGTCATGCCTCTAGCATAATAGATGTTACAACAGTGGAACCAAAGAATGTCTGATACAGATGCAACTTTATTGTATTCCAAAGTTAGGAGAGTTCCATTTGATTGTATTGGAGATACTTTGGACTTTATAAACACCATTGAGGCTAGAACCAGGATGAGGTACACTGATTACCAAAGGATTATAATTGTGGAGTTATCAGTACAAGCTACAACTCAGGACTGGTTTATGCAATTGATCTAACCATATATAACTACCATGACATGGTTGGAGTTTAAAGAGTGATTTTTGAGATATTTCTATCCACCTTCAATGAGGGATAATTATAGGAGGCAATTGTTGCATATAGCCAGGGGTGATCGGTCTGTTGAGGAGTACACCTGCGAGTTCTTCGGGCTATCACATCATGTTGTGGATGTGATACAGGATGAGAGGATAGCAATGGAGTTATTTATGATAGAGTTAGGTCCAATTTATATTGGCATCCGAACTAAGGATCGGAGGTTAGAGAGTGTCATTGAGGAGGCTAGACATTTGGAGAGGCAACAAGAGTTCAGTGCCTAAAAATATTATCTCTGCAATCACAGCTAGAAAGATGCTTAGAAGGGGGTATCAAGGCTATTTAGTTGTGGTTAAAGATACAAAAGTAGATAAGGGAGCAATTGAGAAGGTGCTGGTTGTGTATGAGTTTCTTGATGTCTTTCTTGAGGAATTACCAGGCTTGCCACTAGAAAGAGAGATAGAATTATGTATTGATGTTGTACTTAGTACAAATCCTATCTTTATGCCACCTTACAGGATAGCGCCTATAGAGTTAAAAGAGCTTAAAATGCAGTTGCAAGAATTGCTAAATAAGGGTTTCATCATACCCAACACATCTCCTTAGGGTGCACTAGTGTTGTTTGTGAAGAAGAAAGATGGTATTCTTCGACTTTGTATCGACTACATACAGTTGAATAAAGTTACCATTAAGAACAAGTATCCTTTTTTAAGGATTAATGATCTGTTTGACAAATTTCAAAAAGCTCAAATTTTCTCCAAAATTAACTTCAGGTTAGGGTATCATCAGTTGAGGATCAGAAGTGGAGATATACCCAAGACTCCTTTTCGAACAAGGTATGGCCATTATGAATTTTAGGTGATGTCCTTCGGGTTGACTAATGCCCCAACAACTTTTATAGACTTGATGAGTCGAGTGTTTAGGCCATTCTTAGACCGATTTATGATAGTTTTTATTGATGATATCTTGGTGTATTCAAGGAGTGAAGAGGAACATGCCATGCATTTGAGATTGGTGCTTCAGACTTTGAGGGAGAATTACTTGTTTCCTAAATTCTCTAAATGTGAGTTTTGATTGGGTCAAGTGGCATTCTTAAGCCATCTAGTATCCAAAGATGGCATACAAGTGGATCCCAAAAAGATTGAAGCCATTATAGAGTGACCAAGACCCATAATAATTATAGAAGTAAGGAGTTTTTTGGGTTTAGCTGGCTACTATAGGAGGTTTATGAAGGATTTCTTCAAGATTGCTGAACTTTTAACAAGGTTAACCAAGAAGAATGTTAAGTTTGTATGGACTGATAAATGTGAGGAGCACTTTTAGATGCTTAAAGATAGGTTGACTTCAGCTCCAATGTTAACTTTACCTTCAGGGAATGAAGAGTATATTATGTATTGCATTGCTCGAGTAGGATTAGGATGTGTACTAATGCAGAATGGGAGGGTGGTTGCTTATGCTTCTCATCAGTTAAAGAAACACGAGCAGAATTATCCTACTCATGATTTAGAAATGGCAATTATGGTGTTTGCATTAAAGATTTATAGGCATTACTTGTATGGTGTAACTTTTGAAATATACACTGACCATAAGAGTTTAAAGTACATTATTCAGCAAAAAGACTTGAATTTGAGATAGAGAATATGGATGGAACTTCTAAGAGATTATAATTGCTCTATTCTTTACCATCTGGGTAAAGCTAATATAGTAGCTGACACATTAAGTAGAAAGTGCACAAGGAGTCTTGCTTACATTAGCTTAGAAAGGAGGCTAATCATCAATGAATTGCATAAGCTAGTTGACCAAGGATTGTAATGGAAGGTAACCAAGTCATGTCTTTTAGCTCAATTTAGAGTACAATCAGTGTACTTAGATAGAGTTAAAGCAGGCCCAAGAAGGGACCTATGGTTACCGAGAATAATGACAAAAGTACAACAAGGGCAATCCAAAGAGTTTATTATTGATAGTGAGGGAGTGTTGCAATTGGGCACTAGGTGGATAAGATGAGAAAGGAGATCATGGAGGAAGCTCATTATTCTACTTATAGTGTTCATCCAGGTTCTACTAAGATGTATTATGATTTGAAAGATACATATTTGTGGAATAGGATGAAAAGAGACATTGCAAAATTTGTATCCAATAGTCTAAAATTTTAGTAGGTGAGATTAGAACATCAAAGTGCCTCGGGATTATTACAATAGTTACCCATTCTTGAGTGGAAATGGGATATGATTGTGATGGACTTTGTTTCTGGATTGCCTCGCACATCAAGTGGCTATGATGCCAAATAAGTGATAGTTGACAGGTTAACCAAGTTAGCTCATTTCTTGATAATAAAGAAGACCTATACTACAAATAAGTTGGCTAGGTTATATATCAACCGAATTGTTTGCCTACATGGGGTGCCAGAGAGTATAGTGTCGGATAGAGGAGCTACTTTCACTTCAGACTTTTAGCAAGAATTGCATAAGGCATTGGGCATAAGATTTGACTTGAACATAGCTTTTCATCCTCAAACGGATGGTCAGTCAGAAAGGACCATTCAGACACTGGAAGAAATAATTTGAATGGGTGTGATAGATTTTGGTGGCCAATGGGATATGCACTTACCTTTGATTGAATTTGAATATAATTATTATTATTATGCTAGTATCAAAATGGCTCTATATGAAACATTGTATGGTTGAAAGTGTATATCTCCTGTATGTTGGGAAGTTGGTAAGAGGTAAATAACAGGCCCAGAGTTAGTGCAAGTAACTTCAGAAAATATTCCTATCATCCAATAGAGGTTGAAGACAACTTTTAGCAGACATATTAGCTATGTGGATCCTAAGAGGAAGGATGTATCATTCTTTATTGGAGATATGGTGTTTCTGAAGGTGTCACCAATGAACGACGTAAAGATATTTAGTCAGAAGGGTAAACTTGCTCCAAGATACATCTAACCCTTTGAGATTCGGTCAAAGGTTGGGGATGTGGCTTATAGACTAGTATTACCGCTTGAGTTGTCGTGGATCCACCCAATGTTCTATGTGTCGATGTTGAGTAAGTACATTTTGTTAGCATGGGTGGTATGCCCTGGAGAACAATCACATATTATGACATTGTAACTAACCCAAATGGCAATAAATAATAGTTTATTATCTAAAGTGTTTATTTAATTGAATATTCATCCATTAACATAATGTTAAATGAATATATTATCAAGAGTTGATAACATGAGTTACAGATTCATTCAATACATATGCTATAAAATTGTTCATAGTCGATAAATTAATATTTTGGTAATATTAATTTGACTATCACCTTTTTCTATTTTCCTCGATTAGTATGTGATACTAATAGTGGGAGGTAGTAGGTTTCATGTTACTTGATATAAGATATCAGAATAGACATATGGATACTAATGTGATGGGTGGATCGAACATGATGTTAGATTTGTGATCGCAAGGGCATTCACTTATAGTCAACGACCACAATCTAGGTCATAATGGTGCATATAGTCCTTTAACCTAAGGTGACAAGGTCATCCACATTTAAGTGGTTAGTGTTTATTACTGCTTATATACTTGTGTTAATCACACATGGGTATATGGTGTGTGGTGGATCTAATAAGTTAAATGTAGGGATGAGTGTTCGACTAAGATGGGATTCATTGCCTGGAGTGAACCAGGATAAGATCCTATGCTATCTAAGTTTGTTCTTAATGAATAAGTTCTTGGCCAGGACAAACATGACACAGTCTGAAAGAGTTTCAGTGCTAGAAAGTGTTTCTAGTATTTGTTATGTTTTATCAAGAATTAAACTTGAGATGAGGTCATATAATATAGATATTAGAGTTTAACTAAACCTTGACTCTAGGCTATATCAGGATCTTCTAATGAAGGGATATTAGTGCATGGTAATTATGACTAAAGGGTTCGTATGAATCAATACATGCATTCATTTCTAATTGGGTAGTTATGATATCGATGTTAGGGGTCACTCACAACTTATGAGAACTAAATGTGCATAACTGGGATTTTTACATTTAGACTTGAAAGGAGTTTCAAATAATATCAAATGTTGATATTATCTTCTCATTGCCAATTAGACATGAACCTAGTAAGTCACACCTAAAAGAGCTTTACCAAATCACTGTTAATATTAATCTAATTATTGATTAAAGAGTTTAATCAATTAATTAAGATTAATGGAATTAGATTTATGCTTTAAGCAATGATTCTAGCATATCATGAAATCTAATTCCACCAAGGGTTTAATTATTAATTTATACTTAATTAATATGAG